>JAEIIU010057362.1:11480-24575 GCA_018874675.1 Drosophila baimaii | reverse complement strand
CAGGCAACCCGAGGTGACAATGCCGGAGAGTAAACAAAACCCAAGACACAATAATAATCGAAATCGAATCCGTCACCAGCAGGCGACGAGTCTCTCTAGAGTTGTCCCAAAAAAGGACAGACAGGACCTGGTTGGAGGTACTAAGAGGTGTCAACTGCGAGTGCTTCATCATCGCAGGGAATCGGCTTCCAGGGCTTATGGAATGGAGCAGAGCAGAGCCTGATCTTTGTGCCCCGCCCGCTGGCATTGAAAGACGAGCTGCTTGAGTTAAAACGACGTGAAATTAAATTTCTTCATCCGCTTTTATTGTTGCCTCGCTACTTCTATTCCTGCCACTCCTGCCGGGCGCCCAGCTAACCCTCATCCTTGGGTGGCATTATTTACTCCACGGGATCAGGCCAAGCGGAGAGTGTGGGTGGCAGCCTGGCTGTTTACCCGCTCCGAGTCTAGCTGCTTCCTCCACTGACTCCGCCGGATGTTGAATGTAGCAATTCCGCTTCCGGCAGACCGAGTGAGGGGGGGGATGATGGGTGGAGGAGGAGGCAGAGGGTGCTGCATTTAGGATAGAACAAAGCCCGCGCTCGCTGCTTAAAACAATTTTAAATCCAATTACAGTACAAGAAAAAGCATTTTTCGTTAGCCCTCATCCAGATCTCGGCTTCATCTACATCTTCAGACTGTTTCTGTATCCCAGCTCAGTTTTCTTTGCGATTTCCATCCGCTTTCCCTTCGCTCCTCTACCCATTTCGGTTTCGTTTCGTTTTCGAGTCCCAAATTGCTTTGCCCCCCGTCGCGTTTTTAGCCTGGCTGCCAGAGTGGGCCAAGTGCAGCTCTCCAATGGCTCCAACTACCTGCTGCTGCTGCTGCTGCTGCCGCCTGTCCCCAGCATCCTTTGAACTAGTGGGAAAAACACAAACACAACCCCAAAGTGGCTGCCATCAAATATGCACAAACGCAGGAAAAGGACAATGTTCTCCAGTCCCCCGCCATCCTTTGGTCCCTTTCTGACCTGGCAACCGTTACGGGATAGCCGAAGGAGGAGACATTTGAATAAATGACTGCCTCAATTAATTCACTCCTCAATTCAGGGATGTCACAAATGTTCCATCGCCCGATTCCCCTAACCCCTGCCACCTCAGTTGGCTTCTCCGGGGGCTTCACCAGCCCCGATTGCACTTTAAGCAGCTTCACTTGGCATTTCTCACCCCGTGCTCCTGCTCTTGCTCCCAGATAGCTCCTGAAATCCCCGCAAAGCCCGCTTTCCCGCGCTGCCAGTGTCAAACTTTGCTCGTCTTTCATATCACGGAGCCGCCAACTTTGCCTGCGAAAGTTTGGTCCTCCTCCCATCCCTCCTGGCACCACTCCTGCAGTCTTAATGCCTCCCTAATACCCCTTCCGTCTCTCCTCCCTGGCCGTAATTATAGTAGCTGCGATTGCGATTGTCTCGATGACTCCGCCGCACACACGTGACGCTGCAACCGCAACTCATAATCGCAGGAGGAGAGGTGGCAGCTGACAGAGAAAGTGCAGGAGTAGGAGCAGCTCCCTGCTCTCGCGTTGCCAACGAAGAGGCGACACAATTTGCATAAAAGATTAAGAGGATAATTAGTGTCATTAGTTGGGAGAGTGCATCCCCCCAGCTCATCCCTCCCTCCTCGCCCCAATTACCGATCTCAGGGGAGGCAGTCTCACCTCGTGGCTTAGTAAAGCGGAATCTCCGGCAGTTCCTGCTAATTGTCCCATGAATCGGAGATGAGAAACACTCGCTCGATTGGCACAGTTTCTGATTTCCGGCTCACACCTCCCCTTGGCATCCTGATTTCTGAGCAATAAAAATGGATTCCAGATGCCAAGCCACCCCTGAAAGCACCCAGGATAGCATGGAAGGGGAGTATATTAATGTGGGGATTTTGGGACTGTTTTCTATTCATTAAAAATAATTTTCTTTTGCATTAACTTTTCATTTGCAGGGGAATATTTCAGACCAAGGTTGTGGTCCGCCCGGGGGATGGAGTAAGGAGGAAGGAGCAGGGAGCAGGGAGCAGGACGCAAGGGAAGCCGGTCCGAGGGATCGGGTGGCAGGGAAAAAAGTGTGCACATCAAAGCGAAACTTGTTGAAATTGCATTTTTACGCACCCTTGAACAGGAAAGTCTTCGGCGGAAGGGGAGCTGACGGAAGGAGGAGTGGAGGGAGCGGGAAAATTGCTCGTTGCTGGGACAACACATCCAAATTGGACTCGGAGGCGGAAAATCTTCAACAAAAGCGTAGAAAATATTTAATTTTAATGTTGTCGACACTTCATCGAAGGAATCGCGGGAAAGGGACAAGTCAGAGCTCAAGGATGCGGCTGTGACAGTCGAGGAGGAGCGAGGAGATAGCCCTGAACTTTGTTTACACTTCCACGGAGAGACACCGAGGACGTCACCTGAGAAGCCCAAAAGTGCGACACAAATTGTTGGGAACAATCCACGTTTCCATGTGGGGAAATGCAGCCAAGGAAGAGCGGAAATAGTGGGAGCTGGGTCATGCAACCGTGAGGAGCCTTCCACATGAACAAGCACCATGGAGACGCCAGAGCAGTGGAGGATGCCAGGGAAATGAGGTGGAAGCCTAGGAAAATCATGCACAGGCATTTTCCATTCTCCATTCGGGGTGGAAGGAGTCCAAAGGAGGAGGAGGGTCAGTTTGCTTGATTTCACGCTGCTTGTTAATTTTCAAATCGAAAATACTCCGGGGGTGGCAAGCGTTCCCAACAGGAGAGGCATGGAACAGCCCAGGGGTGTTAACTGGTCGTTAAAGACATAACGAGCTCTGTGAAAGGGAGGGGGGCAATAGACTGGGAGGACTGGACAGGAAAAAAGCTGCGAAGGAGATCCCCTTCAGTCGGCAAAAGGAAGTTGCAGAGTGACAAACAACGCGGAACAGTCCTTTGAAATGTCGCTAATAAAATCAGATTTGCATGGGACTCGCAGGGAATAGATACAGCCAGGATGATGGGTTGTTTATAGAGTGCAATTGCCGGGAAGGAACCTCCTTGTCCCAATGATTCCGATTGCAATTGGATGCATTCAGGGCGTGGGAGAGATGGATGACCGAGTTTGGAGAGCAAATAGAAGCTGGAAACCCCCACAGAGTATTCATCCATCAATCCGGGATACATCTCCACTTGATGTGGATTATTTTTACGCCATCCACTAATTGAAGTGCCCTGATTTGGCAACAAGGAAGAGCGGAGCCAGGAGCCACGAGTCGAGCCTGCATAATGAGATGGAAGCATTTATGCTCCAATTACAGCTAAGTGCCGGAAAATGCTGTGACCTGCTGATGGAGTAGCGACCGCGAACTAGGCCAGCTTTCCTCCCTGCCTTGCCGCCGCCTCCAATTCGGAGTTTCCTTCGCCACCAGCAGGGGGAGCCTTTCCCGAGGTCCATTAATCAACTGGAGGAGCAGGAAATCGCGAGCCAAACGACAAGCACGAGGCCATTCCGCCTTGGCACGTCCATGAAATCCATGTAACTCCCATCAGCAGGAGTGGGAAACGAGGCGGAGGCGGAGGCGAAGGAGTAGCTGGGGATGTGGGAGAACTTGGCCTTGGCTCGATCTGGAGCCGGCGCCATCAATAACAAGGATTCGCGTGGAGCAACAAACGGAAAAACAAGAAAACAAACAAGGAGCCGCGGACAGGGAATCGACAGGCAAGGCAAGGGAAGGTACTGGAGGAGGAGTGGTGGAAATGGGAAATGGGAAATGGGAGGATGAAAAGCTACTTGCAGCTGTCAGCAAGGTGAGGGTAGGCGCACAGCGGAAATCGATTTGTGTGCGATTTGTTTTGGTTTCGCTTTACTAAGTATTCCTTCACCATTGCCCGCCACTCCTCCACTACCTACTAGGTATTCCTTCCACATTTCCCCTTGACTCCTCCTCCACTCCCTCCCTTGTCCTAATGGTCAACTATAATTTCGGAACTATTAATGACGGTGACATGGTCTGCGACTCCCAGGATTGTTTGTGTTTTCGTGTTCGGGGATCAATGAATTTGTCCTGTCGCACTTTGGCCTCCAACTATTAATCATAGAGCAAGCCTGGGGGAGGTCCTTCCCTGGGAGTGGGGCGTGTCATTGTCCCCCTTGGAGTTTCATTAATGGATTAGGCAGCGACAGGAACTGGAACTGGAACCGGAACTGGAACTGGACTTACCCATCAGTTTCATCACCTCGTGGTGGCTGATGAAAATGTTCAGATAGCCGCTGACCGAGGGCGTCCGCCAAGTGCAGACCGCGAGGCAGAGGAGCAGTGGGAGGATCGGCGGACGGCGGCCCATGGTGGCTGCTGGTTGTGCTTAGTGGGAGCTGCGTGGAGTCAATAAATTGTCAGAGCATGTGTTGCCCAGAGCGACGGGCATCGTCCTGATCCCTGTTCCCCCGTCTGTGACAGCCAATCTCAATGTGTGGCCATTGATGCGTCGCCTTGGAGTGGGAGTCAGTGGGCGGAGGAGGAGCTTTCCGGGTGAAGTTTTCCCGCTGCTGGTGATTTGAATTGGTCCTGCTCTCGGTGATGGCTGTCAGCTGCTGGCTCAGAGCTCTCGGAGAAGCGTTAAAATCAAATTCCAACTGCTAACTGTTCCGGCTGGGGGAGGTCCGTGGAGGGCGGAGTTCTGTCTACCAAATTTGGGAACTTTTCAGCCTCGGCTTCCGGCTCCGGCGTGTCCCCTCTCCTCGGGCTCTTTTGGAGCAACTTTTGCAGTTTTGTTTTGCTGCGGTTGCCGCTGCTCTTCCTCTGCTGGAGCTGCTCTTGTGCCTCCGCTTCCTCCGGCCTCATGCATCGGTGTGTCCGAATGTGGCCCAGACTGGTTCGGTTGGCTTTTATTGGCTGAGCTCCTGTCAACTTGCTCCTCTCTTCGCTTCTCCTCTCTCGTGTGTTGTTTTGTGGCTATCGCTTGTCACTTTGTCCACGTCTGGTCACTGCCTCCTCCTCCTCTGGCCTGGCTTCCTCCCTTTGCTGGTGCTCCTCCTTAAAGGCCAGATCCTGTTGAATAGAAAGTGATTTAGTTTAGTGCAAATCAGGCTGTAAAAAACGGAGGAAGTGGGTAAAGGATGGGTGTGTTTCGGGATTAGGAAGGGTCCTCGTACGCAGAGAGTGCTGTGTGGTTCGGTGGTGCAAACAATTTGTAAAAGCTAAATAAAAAGTTTCGCCCATGGAAAAGTAATTACAAAGTTGCTGGAAGATTAACAGCTCAGGGGTGCCCAGATAGATCCATCTAAACCCCAGTCAGGATTCACTTACTCCACTCACACGAGTGGAGTTGTTGTTGGTGTTGGCAAGCGGGCGCTTTAATAAATTTGAGGTAATATTTATGTGTTTGTTTGGCATAAATTATGAACTGGAAAAGGGAACTTTTGGCCTCGCTCTGTTTGTGGTTCAAGTGGTTCGGGTGGTTAGCCACCATCCCCACTCCACTCCCCGCCATTGTTGTTCGGTCTACGTGTTTATTCAGCTGCTCCTGCCTGGCCCCGTATCCTGGCTGGTTGCGTGTGCAGGTAGCTCGAATGAGATTCCAACTGCAGCGGGGATTGGGGTGCGATGAGAGTGGATAGAGTGCAATGGGGAAGGGTCTCGTAGGCATGGCAATGGATTCGGGACACTCGAGTGCTCCCAAAATGAAATTGTTGCCAAGAAGTGGCTCCAGTCTCCATGGCAAACTCTTTCTTCATTCTCCGTTCCGTTCTTCTCTTTTTCTCTAGCTCTTTTTCCCGCTTTTCCCATTTTCCAGCCGCAATAAAAATCGAAATCAGAAAAGTTTGTTGCCTTCGCTTTCCGAATTCTCTTTTTTTGGACTTCGTGGATTTTTTGGAATTTTAAAGTTTAACCAACAGAAGATAGTTTTCTCAGTCGCTGAAGGGTGATTCCCGGACTCAGCCCAGGAATGTTGCGGTCTTTTTTAATTAAACTTATCTGCGCCCAAACTATAGAGGAGACCCACTTGATAAAGGGCCAGATCCCAGCTTCAGATTTCCATCATCATCACTTTAAGAGCAGTTACATCTGCAGCTGAAGAGCCACTGTTGACTTGGTCCTCGCATCCTTCGGCATTCGAAGTCATTCAGCGGATGCATTAATAATTCAAAAGACAAATAAACGAATGGGAATGTGTGTGTGCTCTGGCCTGGCAGGATGTTTTCCAGGGGGGGAATCGCTGTAACTGATTTAAATGGAGCAGCAGACAAATAGCCAGGAGGGAGCACCTCTGGGTTGGGGAGGAAATAATAATAATAATAAGAAAAGAAGTCTAGCAAGGAAGCCATCCATCCATTCAGGGCAGTCATCATCATCTTAGTCGATAGCATATTAACTACATCAACTCAATCATAATCAGGCAGAGGAGCTGAGCCCAGAAATGGGTGAGCTTACCGGGGGGAAAATGAAGTTTCCTCTGAGAATTTTCCGCTTAGTCACACGCATCATCTGTCAGTCGGCCACGCCTCCACGGGCTCCACGGAACTCCTCCTCTGGCAAGTGACAAATTGAGCAGTTGGCATTGTCTCCGCCACCGAAAGGAGCTGATGATGAGATGTGATGCCGCCAGAAGATGAGCCCTGAATGGATGAGGAGGAGTGGTGTGGGGACAAACTTTTCAATTACTTGCCAGCAGGACTGAAGGCGGCGGAGTCTGAGCAGTAATGAATAATAATCTGTTCTCCCTGTGGCCCCCGGCCGCCCGGTTGCGTTTCATCATTAGAGCGAATCCTTGGAGAGACACGTTCGCCGGCTTTTCCTTCAACAATTTCCAGGCTGGCACAATATTTACTCTGCTCCTGTTACTACCGACCTCCGTCTCGGTCTGGGTCATTCTCCTGCAATTAAAAGGACATCGATGTTCTGCCCTGTGGCCACCTCCTCCTCGTTTCAATTACAAAGTGGCTTTCATTTCTAATTGAATCGTGAGCTTGCCTCCGATTCTGATTTCGATTCCGATTCGTACTTTATTCCAGGGCTGAGCACTCTATTTTGTTTGCCTTTAGTTTTCCTTGTTGACCAACTCAAATTGCTGGCAAAAGGTCATGAACTCTGATTGGGTTAATGTTTATTTAATATTAAGTGCGGGTTCCTCTGAGAAGGTTCTGGTTTTCAGGCTTAGAAAAGTGATGCCCAGGACATTGCTCTTCTAGATTTGTTTGACATTTTGTTATTGTTTATAAAGATGAAGAATAGGGATATATATAGTTTATTTTTCCATTTTTTGTTTGCGTTTTATTCATCTGTATTTTTTTAGTGTAGCTAATTTAAATAAATAAAAATAAGTACCCTTTGGTCATGCCTTTCCCCTTTAAACTCTTTAATTCAGATTTATTTTCACAAAATAAAGGCAAAATAAATTACATAAAATTATTTATTAAATATGTACACTTGTTTTAATGGTTGAATGATTCTTACACACCTATAGATTCATTGATAACATTTTAAAATATTATAAAAACCCAACCCCAGCAGTGATAGAAATCGTTTTCAGCCCAAAACAAGCTGTACAAAAGCCCGGTCAACACCTAACAAAAATTAATTGTCCGAACAAATTAGCTGGGAGAACAACAAAAATAACCATTTCCCCTAACCACCCCCCTGTTTTCCACCCGACCAGGCAAGCATTTGCAATCATTTTCCATTTTCCAGGGACAACAAAAGCGAATGTCGCTCGTTATTTTTAATCAGCTATCAAAATTTATTGCTGAAAATTTGTCTGTCGGTGCTCGGAGGAGGTGGTGTCGGTGGTCGGTGTTCGGTGTTTGGTCTGTGGGGCCAGGTGTTATTTCGGCCCTGGTCCATTCGCATTACATTACAGGTTCATTAAAATTGGGAAGCCCTGCGAAATATTTTACGCGAATTTAATAAACTCGGGGAATTGGGCAGACGCATTAAAGCTAATGTTTCCATTTTCCAGCTATGGTCATACATATCTCCCTCTCCCCACAGCCGATAGGAAGGATGTGTTAGTTATGCGTGGCATTTGGGGATGTGTCGTCGGTATCAGCGTGGCCAGAATGAATATTTAATGGGAAAAACGTAGGCTCAAGGACTCAATAGGAGATGGTATCACAAAGGCAAGCACAAAAAATATGGCATAATCATTGATTTATGACGAAGCAGGCAAAAAGTTTTCTTTTGGTAAAAAAAAGCGGACGCTGAACCCTTGAGAACCTTGACTAATCTGGGCATATTTGGTCCCGAATCTCTCAAGCTGAAATCATAGCATACATTTAAGGGCCCGACATAATTCAAGTACCCGGATTATTGTTTGTCCTCTGCCCTGCTCTGCTCTGCTCCATGGCCGTCGTTGCGTTGCTGTTGTTGTGCCGAAAGCACTTAGTGGTCATTCAATCAACGAGCCACTAAGTGAAGAAAGTGGACTTGGGACCCGTCGATGGGCTGACGGAGAGACGGAGGGAGAGGGTCTCCGCCGCTGGAAAGTGTTCGAGCGAAACATCAAATTTGCATAATATTCTTTTATGGGGAGAAAGTTGATAGGTGGCAAGGGGGGAATGGAATGGGGGCCTGTTTTGAGGGTTCGTTGGCTGGCATTTATTGAGTGGCTCTTAATCCCTGGCATATTTCAATTAGTGTCAACTTTTTGATTTTATGCAAACACAAGTGGGGTCACAGGGCCCAGCTCTACTCCCTCCCTTCCCCGCCCTTATCCCTTGTTGTTATTCTAATCAAAGCAGCACACACACAAACACACACACTCGCACACCCTCGAATTACATACCGACACATGAGTGTTGGTCACGCAATCCTGCGGTTGCCTGGTGTGTGTGTGTGTGTGAGTGTTACAGCACCACACGGCGTATGTGTGATTTTTGTGTGGTCGAAGGCTTCGATTGCATTTCGGCCCCAAAAACCATTTGTGGCTAAGGTCAAAGGATTATATGTATATATTTTGCAATCCCGCCTGAGGGCATGCAGATGTTCTTGATTTTAAGTTTAAGCTTATATATATATTCGATACTAAAGGCTTTTAACAGAATAGTTGGATAAAGAGATACAAAAAATAAGCCAGGAGAACTTGGAATTGGATTTATTTAAGCCTTGAATATTCCTATGAAAGTAAACATATTTTTATGAATATTTTCTGCAGAAGAGAAAACATTTTCCCACAGAAAATGCATAGCTTTTATTTGAAGAAACAATAAGTAAAAGATTAAGTGCAAAGCTAAAGCGTAGTGTATTGGTTGAGTTACTTTTCAAGGCCTTTCCACATTGGGTATGTACTTTTTTAATGAATATTTTCATCAGAAATTTTAAAATTTTTCCACAAAAAGAGCTTGGCTTCCATAAAACAAAAGAAAAAGTAAGACAGCAAGTGAAAGGCTTAAAAATAACAATGGTTGAGTTACATTTTAAAGCCTTGCCATTGTATTCTACAGGTTTTCCCTTTTTTATTTATATTAATTTTCATTCTTTTTACAAAAATGTGTACTTAGCATTTCATGCTGAATATTAAAACCTCCCCAAGACCCCTCTTAGGGTTCCTGGTTAGTAGGTTAAATATTTAAATTAAAATTCCTTTCATTCCATGTTACATAAAATGAAATACAGATACCAACTTAAGTTCCTGCCCACGTCAATAGACAACTATTGCATTATAGAGTGCAAATATTTGCCTAGTCCTCCCTAGCTTCTTCCCCCCCTGGAAAAGGATATGCGAAGAAGTGTCAGGGTGCTGGGGGCCAACCCTTTGCCAAGGCAATCAACTCAAACTGCTGACAAGCCAGGCGGGAACTCGCTGGCATTCCTTGACGGGGGGTATTCCCATATCAAAGGTGTTTCATTACAGAAAGTAAACGACATGGCATCTGACGATACAGGGGTCAACCCACTGCTACCGCTACCTTCATCAGCGACACTACCTTGCCTCCGGGTATTTACAGCATTTTCGGCGGGGACTTTAAGGTGGTCGGTCATGGACGTGAACACGGGAAGGCACGGCTGTTGTCAAAGGTCCGGAAGCCAAGCCCATCTCCGGACAGACCACAGGCTCGTCAGCCGCCGCTTGTCCGACTGTCGTTTGTTTACATAACATCAGCCAGGAGGAGTCGGAGGCGAAATACCTTTCGGTTTCCGCCGCCGAGTCCTGTGTGGGCACATGCGCAGTCTCTCTCAGCCCTCCCGTGTCCTGTCGTCCTGTCCCCTCGCCGCTGTCCTGTCTGCAACTGTTGCTTCCTTTTTTCTGATTGCACTGGCAACTGACACTAATCCAATCTGTTCGAATCAGCAGCGGAACGAGGCGAAAAAGGGAATCTCCTGTCCTGTCCTGACCAGTGCCAGTGCCAGTCGCAGTCCCAATTGGTGCCACTAATTACAAGAGCTGAGCACAAAGGCGCCGCGGCGCCAATGGATTTAATTTGCAGTCTCGCAAATTGCACAAACTTGGTTAAAACAATTGTCGGCAGTTAAATTCGGTAAATACAGTCCAAAGGGAGAAATTCAATTACACTTGGCCAAGCTGTCAAAGTAATAAAAAAGTTATCGAAACGAAACAGTTGGACATGATCCGCGAGAATCCTTCAAAATGTAATCAAATTTTAAGGGCTTTTGGGGGCGCACGTGACGCTATTAAATGGACTGTGATAAGGATTCGTTTCAACAGGAACGCCGCCTGATAACAGACCGCTAATCCCCCAGACATGAACTTATCAGCGAAGCCAACACCAACACCCTTAAAAGTTTTCAACCCCATCACAACTTTGCACAGATTTGTGTGGTAATGAGTTCTAAACATAAAAAGAAACCCCATAAGAGAGAGAAAGTAGAAAGCGGAAAAGAAAAAGCCAAAGCCAGTGGCAACCCTCGATGCAACAAATGACAATCTAAGGCACACACAATAAGCAGCCACAGAAAAAGTGTGTAAGAACACTAAATAGTTGCAGGACTTGCAGAAAGCGGGATAAGCAGGAGAAAAAGCGACAGCAGCAGAGTGTTAAAGTTCACACCAAGTTTCCCGCACCCCCCAAGGAGGGTAAGGATGCATTAGGGATAATAAAGCGGAAGAAAGAGCAAATATGCGTTGATCTGTGGCAAAGGACTTAACAAAGGGATTGTATATAAAATAGAGCAAAAAATATAATCAAATTGCAATAAAAGGAAACAGAGTGAGTGCAAGCTAAAGGGAAAGGAATGGCATCCCCCCCCATAATGCGGCAAGTACACAAAAATGGGCACGTGACCAGAAGGAGAACTGGCCACACTCGAGGATGTGGCCAAAGTTGCCGACTGGCCAACAAATTGCCGCACGAAAGTAATCCTGACAGCCTGCAGATTGTTGCGCCATCATAAAAGCACAGTAGGAGCTGAGAATAAGGCAGGACTTCTTCGGCAGTTGGCAGACATCCTTACAGCCCCGACATGTAAGGGGGGACAATAGAGACATTGTGCATTATTCGCACCAGAAATGACCCATCCTTGCGACTCCAGAATGCAACTGCAGCACTCTTGGCTGGGGAAGCTGTCAAATCAAACATCCTGTGAAGAAATCTAAAGTGGAAATGGCGAGGAAAAGATGAGGGATGCGAGTGCGCCATGGCCATTCTTCATTTCCGCTTTGGAGGCTCCCTCTTTACTTATAGTTCTTCAAACATTTAAAGATTGGTAACTGCCGTGATTGTTTAATAAATAATAATTAAATAAATAACCTAAATATAGTCTAAGGTTCCTGGTTCTGCTCATCAACATTTTTGTTCGATATGTAGTCCCTTTTGAACTCTTCCAAGATTTTAATGCCCAACGAAAGGGAATTCTGTGTAGATTTCGTCGCCTTTTGGCTATTCTTTGGCATCACGGGCTGATGCCAGCGGAGCTTGTTGTCGAGAAAGGACATTGGTTCTTGGACTTCGTCCCTTATGACAGACATCTTGGGATCTATGCCCGGCCGATAGGCCACCAGGTATCGACTCGCATTTTGAGCTTTGTAGAAGCTCGTCTGGCAGCCCATCTCCTTGGCCAGCTTCTGGGCAATGGCCTCCTGCAGGGGCGTCATCGGTTCAAAGCAAATGAATCTGCGGCCACCGGCGCAGAGCCGACGCAGGCGTCGCTTTAGAGCGGCCGCCAGGCTTATATGGTGGGACACCACCGCCTCCGGGAGTTCCTTGAACTCCTTGGGACTCGTCTTGGCGTGCATGGACCAGACCAGCTGGCGCAGAGTGCGCTTGGCAGGCAGTGCCTTGGAAGGGACTGCGTTGTAGTTGTGCTCGGTGAGAATGCGCGGCGCCAGGTTGGAACTGGACACATGGCTGGAGGATTTTCCTAATGAAGAATACAGGCTGGTTAAGGTGAGTCATTCTTGAGTAAACATTAACTTACCATCGCTAGGCGACTGGGTGATGTTCTCAGCATTGCTGATTGGCTTTCCCAGTTGCTCGTCCGACATAATTAAATGCTTCTCTAATTTGCCTCAGTTGCAAGAGTTTCAAGCCTTGAAAGTTGCTAAGAATGCTACCAAGTCTGAGCGAGTTCCGCACAAGAAACTTAAGGAAATTCCAGCTCAAGTTGCAATTTGAATTTAATTATGAACTTTCTCCAGCAAAACTAGGTTAATTTTTCACAATTGCCATCCAAGGAAGACAAGACACAGAGTTGCTTCGAATGACAAGCGAGTTTCTGCAGCAGGGTTGTGCCAAGTGCAATTAGAAAGGTGACAACCCACAAAATAGTGTTGCAAAAGTCAAAATGCAACCAAAAGCTGAAAGCGAGAACAACTGAATAATTCGAGAGCAGCTTTATGGCCCAATTCCACAGCAATCCGGATATTATTATGGCCCCACCAACTGAAATCAAAGTTTCAGAGCCCCGGAAAAGTCAGTCCATGCAAAGCAGGGCCTCCGGAGTGTCAGAGTTGACGGGAAACTTTCATGGCCGACGGAGACTCCGGGAGATGGGCCAACCACACGAGCAATGGACACCGAGAATCAGCCAGGAGTGGGAAGTGAGCCCAAGCGGATCCGGAGTACATGAAGACAAACTTCTTTGGTGAAAGGTTTTATTGCTCCTAGCCGGCTGGATGTGTCTCCACTCCGAATTGGGTGCTCAGGCAGGACAAGGGATGCGGG
>JAEIIU010057362.1:0-11430 GCA_018874675.1 Drosophila baimaii | reverse complement strand
CCTTCGGCATTCGAAGTCATTCAGCGGATGCATTAATAATTCAAAAGACAAATAAACGAATGGGAATGTGAGTGTGCTCTGGCCTGGCAGGATGTTTTCCGGAGGGGGAATCGCTGTAACTGATTTAAATGGAGCAGCAGACAAGCAGCCAGAAGCATTCGGAATCATCTCGGGGGGATGAACCAGGAAGAGTTCCTCCTCGCAGGCAGTCATCATCTTACTCGATAGCATATTAACTACATCAGCTCAATCATAATCAGAGAAGCAGCAGCCACAGAAATGGGGAGTAAGTTTAAGGAGGTGATTTGGGGTGAAAGGAACTTTCCTTTGAGCATTTTCCGCTTAGTCACACGCATCATCTGTCAGTCTGCCACGCCCCGCCCAGGATCTCCAGCTCCTTCGCCTCCCTTGGAAAGTGACAAATTGAGCATTTGCTGGGAGGGGAGCGGAGTTGGTATCCCTAAGATGCGTCACAGGGGGGCATAAACTTTTCAATTACTTGAGGGAATATCAGAGGGAGGATCCCAGATCCGTAATGAATAATAATCTTTTTCTTTTCATTTTTTTTTTCTCTGCCCAGCTAATATTTATCGATGTGTATTATTTTCCGCCTCCCCCCCCCCNACAGAGATTGAAAAGGCTGGAGGGCCCCGGGGCACCTCCCTTCGCCCAACCCTCTTTCAATTATAAAATGGCTTTCGCTTCTAATTGAATCGTGAGCCGGAGACGGGGGGCGGCTGAGTTAATATTTTATTTCCACCGATTGCTCCTTCCGCCATCTTTGGCGGCTCTGTTTGCTTAGCGTTTCCAGTTCCCCAGTTCCTGCCCCGTCAGGGCTTCCTCTGCCACCACTTCCTGCGAATCCTCCCTAGAGCTGCTGGTAGCAGCTCTGCCAAGCCCACTTCCCTGCTTCCACTCCCATTTGTTGGGCCAACAGCCGCGGGGCTTTGCCAAGTAGCAACCGAGTCGGGAGAAGCTCCCAGCTCCCAGCTCTCAGCTCCCAGCCGATGATAAACAACCAAATGTGCCGTGCCAGTGGATGGATGATATCCATCTCCTTGACTATTAAAACTCCAATGGAATCTATTTCGGCTAACAAAAACAATAACAAATACGGAAAATAGAAAACAGAAAACAGAAAACAGAAAACAGGATACGGGAGGCACAAACACATTCCGCATTTGGGTAATTCGAGGGGCCAACATTTTCAGTAAACTGAAACTCAAATTTAGTTTGGCCCGCGGCCCCCGTTTCGGGATCAAATGCGAATAGTTTCTCCTCCGTTCCAAACAAAATATCGAATATCTGTATCTCTCCCACCAGCGAAGCTCTCATTAACCTTAAATGTCAGAGAGAACACTAGGAGAAAATTAGGGGAATCTGGTGGTGTTTTTTATAGAATTATTAAAGGAATTGTTACTTTGTCCTTACTGAATTTATTATATTTTAGAAATAACTATTTCGTTAGTGAGTACAGGTTAGGGAAAGCTGATAATATCTTTAAAATTATACTATATGGATATTTGAGACAAAGGTTGGCATATTGATATTTTAACATTGAGATATATTTGCGATAAATCCCTTAAATAGTAATTAAAAGGTAGCATTTTTGGAATACTTCTTCTCTGTTAAAGTTTTGATTAAAATTAGTTAAGTAGACAGTTAAAGATTGCCTCTTGACAAATATATAAATAAATAAATCGATGTTTTGTTTATTATATATTGAATTGTGCCAATGAAAAGCCTAAGGAATCATTTTGGAATAAAATATATACTCAATCAAATACAATTTTTGATTTGACGATGTTTTGATATTTTGAAATGCTTTAAAAAGAATGTAATGCTCAGCTTTAACTATTATTTTTGTGAAAAAATCGCAATATGTCTATAATAATGTCTATAATATTGATATTATATTTTAAAGTTAAATGATATATTTTTCGATTTACTAAAATTTCGATATACCTAACTTTATGTTATTTCCGATATTCGCCATATTTTTTTATCTGAAATTTTCTGTCGATATACGCACCTACCAACTTATTTTATATACCAAGTTTTAGACTTTGCAGTTTAAATTTATGAACAATTTTATGAAGCTCCTTAGTTTGATATTATTAGAAAATGATAACAATTTACTTGCTTTAATTATTTTATTCCAGAATAAAATATGTTTATGTAGTTTTTACAAGGCATTGTAACTCCTAGTAAATAAATAACTATTTCTGCGAGTGCAGGGCATGCAATACCCGAGCCGAACTCCATTTAATTGCCGTAAATATTTGAAAATGGACTCCGCGTGGGGGAAAATGGACCTCGAATGGTGGACATAATGCGAAATATTCGCGCTGACCGGACAAATTGTTGGCCATAAATTTTGATAACTGATTAAAAGTAACGAGCGACAGTTGGCTACTGTATGTATGTTCTGACCTGACATTACCTGCGCATTGTTGTATATATTTAATAGCGAATTGTTTTTTGGCGGATGTTGGGTGCCAACAATTGGGATTGCCTCCCCCGAGTTCCGCCCCGCACCGTCGACCCTGGTCCTAATGTCCAAAATGTACGTCGGCCAGGCTAATTTGTGCAGGCAATTAATTTACATTACGGCAGGGGAGCGAAGGGTGGGGAGCTCGAGCTCGATTTGTTCCATTTTGTTACATTTCGACGCTGCGCTCCACTGAACAAACGATTTCGACCCCAAAAAACATGTGTAGTAGAAACATATATACATATATATATATAAATTTGGCCGAAATGACCAGGACCCCAATGAAAGACACTTGTGTCGGTTCGTGGTGGAACTGGGTCGTTCTCGGCCCCAGCCAAGCCATTAAATTCACAATTTGTGCGATTTCGCCTGATGACAGTTTCCACTTAGTGTTTGGGTAGCTTTTCTAATTACTTTCGCAATTATTGTGCCACCGTAAACTAGGAATATAATTGATATTTCGATCGATGATTTCCCTAATTACCAATAAAAGAAATTAAGTGTATTTTTTGTTAACATACATTTGGTTTTAATAAATTATTTTAAGGGTTTATATATTTTTTTGATAGAGTGGGAGGTGTTTGTGAATTTCAATTGGAATGTCAAGTGTATTTTAATGACAATTGAAATTTGTAGTTATGGAAATATTCATTTATGAAACTAGTTTATAAATATAGGTCGCTCTTCGTTGAACTAATGAAGTACATAAGGGGTTTGTGTGTAAAAGTAACTAAAGGCTTTTTACTTGGAAATATTAAAAAATGCAATGTATATTATAAATATGTATTGATTGATATTTGTATTGATATTTTATCAGCTATAATTTAAAGCTGATTACATAATTTAAAGTTAAACAAACCAATTTAACTAACTTTTTCATACTTTAAAGGTAGTAATTATATTAAAACGCATCTACCACTCATAAATTGTGATTTAAATTACCAGAGGGCTGAAGTAGCCCTTAAATCATTGATATTTTATTTTAAAATAATTGCCCTTAATAAAAAACCATTTAAAATTAATTACAATCCGTGACTACTCTATATTTTCATACCCCATTTTGCCATTATATTTTCCCACATTCCGTTTAATTTGAAAAAAAAAACACTGAAAACTCTGCTTTTCTCTGGAAAGCCACAGGAGTTTGTGTTGAAAAGTAAGCACCAGGATAACCACCAGCCGCATGGGTATACCCTTGCCCCCACTCCTCCCTTAACCAAAGCAAATGAAAGCTTTTAAGGATGCTCGTCTGCATGCTAGCGAGTGCCTAGTAAATAACCCCATAATGACCAGCTCACATATCCAGTTTACAGTCGCCTCCTGATCCACAGGACCTATGTCGGCTCTCTATGCCACTCTCTGTGGCACTGGGCAGAGAGCCAGCCAGCCAGCCAACCAGCCGGGCAGGCAGCCATTTAACATGAAATACAACCTCAATTACGTTTTACGAGTTTAACTCAACACCGTGCGGTTGTCTGATGGGAATTTTCAATATTATGTGGCGTGAATTTATGGTGGCAAGTGACAGGATCCCAGCTAAGCGACGACACCCAGCCCGAAATGGTAGGGCATGGGGGGGGGACTTTTATCTGCTCGAGCGGCAAGTGCCGTAAAAGTATCTCCACGACAGTCAGCCCCGTCAGCCCCTCGATTTAAAGCCCCTCGAGTGACGAAGGCAACCGAAAGGACAACCCAACCCAGTCCCTGTCCCCTTCGCCCCGTCGCAGACAATGGGCAATAATCATTGATTTATGGCTGTCATTTCGGTTATTAAAATGATATTTTGCCCGGCGAAAGCGAGAAATCTGAACGGACTTTGGTCTGGGGAGGGGACATCTGAGCCGGCTATCTGGGTCAGACCGTGTCCAGGTCCTGGTCCTGCTGTCCTCCTTTTGAGTTTTATGCCCCTAATTGAAACATCAAGCCGAGTATCCCGCAGTCGAGCGCTAAAAGCGTGCCTAATCTATGCATATTTCAGGCAAAGACCCCTAATCAGGCTAGAGGACTGGGGCATAAAAAAGAGCAGGGCTAAAAAGGAAACTGCGGCCCACACTTAGGGCCAACTTTTAGTTTCACTTTGAGCCGGCTTTGTTGTTGTTACTGCCGCTCCTGCTGCTGCTGGCTGGGCACTTAGGCATTCAATCAACGTGGACGTTAGCCTGTCGTGTCGAGGCGTTGGCGTGCACTGAGTGCTGCCTCGAAGGGAGGTGAAGGGAGGAAGGGAGGTAGTTCGTTAGGGGTTGGCGGTAGTGGGGGGGTGGCACTGGGAGTAAGGGGTGCTAAGTGTCGGGCCAGCCCCCATTCAGAGTTGGCCAAGCGCAACGAGAGATTTGCATTTTGTGCTTTATTCTTCTCCATTTAGCCACGGTGCAAATAGAGTTTCGGGGTATATTGGATGGGGGGAAAAGTAGCTGAGAAATGGGAAAAGCGCTTTGTAAAAGCGAAGATTAAGACTGTTTCATTATACAGAGTATAGGGAATATATATCCCTGATCGGATGAAAGTCAAGCTAAACGTATATGCAACATTCAAGCAGTTTTTTAAGGTATAGTTTCAGCTTGTCCGTCAGTTTGCTTGTAGATCAGGCTATGTGCCTTTCAGTTTTTACACCAGTTAATATAATCCGTCAACTGTCCGTCAGTTTGTCCGTCAGTTTGACCGTCAGTTTGTCCGTTGGTTTGTCCGTCAGTTCTGTCCGTCAGTTCTGTCCTTAAGTTTGACTACGTGAGCTTGTCGTGAGTTTGTCTTCCTCAAAATGATCTTTCTGCTTGATTATAAATTTAGCTTTCAGTTTATCCATCAGTTTGTCCGTCAGCTTATCCGTTAGCTTGTCCGTGTGTTTGTCCGTTGGTTTATCTGCCAGTCTATCCTTTAGCCTGTCCATTAATTTAACTGGCTGCTTGATTATAAATGTATCTATCAGTTTATCCATCTGCCAGCTTGTTCTTCAGTTTGTCCGCTAGATTATTATTGTTATTACTAAACAATTTATCCATCAATTGTTGAACAGTTTCTTTACTTTGTCCGTATATTTTTCTATCATCTAGTATTCTATATATCTTAATCCGGCCGAAAGTCACCGCTGCTAAGGCCGATTCCTGTCTGTACCAAAAGTTTGCAACTCTTGAGTACAGAGTACAATAAATAAATAAATATATCTTAATAATACCATTATCTGTCAGTATATCGAGTTTGTCCAGCTCATCTATAAGTTTGTCCGCTAGCTTGTTAGGCTTTTCATAAATTTGTCCGTTTTTTTTTTTTATTATTATTAGTACACGGCACATAATCCCTACATTTGTTTGTCAATTGCTAAAGTTTGTCCGCAAGTCTGTAGTTTTTTAGATCAGCCTTCCAGCTTCATTTTAAATTTGTAAAAATTATCAAATAATTCAGATTTATATAAGTTTATGAGTACTAATTTTTAAGGCTTATAGATTTCTAGTTTGTCCGTTAGTGTGTCCGTCAATCAAACCCTTTGTCCGTGTGTTATTTCCTTCTTTGGCTTATATGGAAAGAGTTAACTATTTGACTTATTAAGTATATAGCTATATGTCTTAGAAATTGATAATGATAAATAAATATTATTACAAATTTTGCTATATGTTGTGCAAATTTAAAATTAAGCTAGAAGAGGACCTAGGATATGCCATACATATTTATAAACCCTTCAAGTCTAAGTATCACATGTTCGTCACAACTTTCAGTCACTTCTCTAGTGTTAATTCTTCTATATTTTTTGTTTGGCTGCTCACTTGCTCTAGTAGACTTTGCATTACTTTTTTATTGCCTAGTTTTTGGCGCCCCGAGGAGCAGGCCCTTATTCTCACACATTGCAATTAGTGTCAGTCCGCCCTCGCAAGTTCACCAAGTCACGCAATGTGACACCATAAAAAAAGCAACAAAAAAGCAACATAGAGCACACACCCACACCCCCAACACACACCCCCACCACACACACACACACAGTGCGTGGGGAGACCCAGCACAATTATTTATTTAGTTCCGGTCGAGAGTTTGAAATGGGTGTGATCCTGTGTGACGGGTTCAAGCGGGTGTTGAAATCGCTCAGGCCGAGTAAAAACCCATTAAATGCTTACACTTATATATATCAGCTTTGCGTCCGATGATGATGATGATGGTGATGCCGGTAGATTAATCCTTTTTTGCTACGGAATCGGACAGGCGAGTTTTGCACTTCAGATTAGCATGACATACACAGGATATATGGGATATATATATGGAGTGGAGCACTGCGGAGCACTTAATGCCCCATTTAAGCCGTGTCAACACGGAGAGACCGCGAAACAATAATGTCGACGGCTGGGCTTTTCTTTATTAATGATTCGGTTTTGCGGCTTGCGGGTCCTGCAGGAACTGCTGCGGCTTCACTTCTTGTTGTTTTCGTTTTCCTTTTTTTTTTGTTGTTGTTTTGGTGTTGGGTTGGACGGAGAATTTCGCGTTTTACACACACACTGCGGCACACACACGCGATTGAACGACAGTGTTGACAACTTCCGGCGAGGCAATGGAAGTCCTCGGCAACCGTGTGTTTTGGATAGTGGCGAGCGACTGACTGACTGAAATCCTTTGGACTCGAGTCCTTGACGCGGCAACGACTTCCTCGTCCACGAAGACTCCTCGGTCTCGGCACCGCTGTGGGCACATGCGCACTTGGCCAGGCCGAAAAGTGTGAGCGGCTCTCTGGCGAAATGCCGGCAGTAAGTTTTGGCCATCGAAGGGGGTG
The DNA here is from genome assembly GCA_018874675.1 of Drosophila baimaii. Taxonomy (NCBI): domain Eukaryota; kingdom Metazoa; phylum Arthropoda; class Insecta; order Diptera; family Drosophilidae; genus Drosophila; species Drosophila baimaii. The sequence continues at coordinate 4,189 of JAEIIU010057362.1, read as the reverse complement.
GATATATGGGCTGGATTTTAGGGCAGGAGAAAGGACAATTGTTTGTTTTGTGTTGTTGTTGCTGCTGTTTGCCGCCTGCCACATGCAACTGTTGCGCATTTTTTTTGCAAATGGCCAGCGTTAAATGTGGTTGTTGTTGTTGGCGCAGCGCTTGTTTATGATTGCACTTGATGTCGTGTTGAGTTTTTGGGGGCTCCCGGCGTTGGCCGGAAGTGGATGCGGAACTAGTTCCGCTTTGTGTGCGTACTTTGGATAATTTTAATGATATTTCTAATTTATATTGAGGGGAATTGGAGTGCTTGGAAGGGGTTTCGTGTTATGGTTGTGTTTTGTAATAAAGAAAACAATATAAATAACTTTTCTTTATCATAATTAATAAATAAAGGGTTAGAATTATGATAATACTGCTGGGGTTTTACATCGGGAATACTTAAGAATAAATTCAAAGCGAGTTTATAGTAGAGCTGGGCACAAATCGATTTTCAACGCAACGATTTATTGCATATTTTAAACAAAAAATCGATTAAATCGAAAAAAGAGGCTTAATTCTTCTAAACAAAAATGTACATTAATTTCATACATAAAGAAAAAAAAAAAAACAAGCGAATATTTATTTTTCTAAAGTAATAATCAAAAATTTGGCATAAGCCAGGACATATTATACTTAATATTACTTAAATAATAATAATAATACTTAAAAAAATATAAAAAAGGATTGTTTGGAGGCTAAAAAAAATGATTAATCTAGGAAAGTTATTTTTAGGTATTAAAAAAGTATTTTTTGTATAAAAAAAGTATTTCCATGGGTTTTATTTACTTTAAACAATTATTTTTAACATTCAAAAAGAATTTTTAAATTTAGGAAAAATATTTTTTATTAACAAAAATATTTTGTAATTTGACAAGAATTTTTTAATTATAAGAAAGTAGTTTTAATTTAAAAAATTATACTTTAGATTTAAGAACGGATTTTTTATTTAAAAAAAAAAAGGGTTTTTTGCTTAAAAAAACATTTTTTAAAACTACAAATATTATTTATTTGTTTCAAAAAAGTAGTTGTGTATTTATAAAAAATAAGTTTTTAATTGTAATAAAGATTTCAGTAAGAACTTTAAAATGAAAACTAAATGTTCTCTTTTTACAAATTGTTAATAATGTACCATACAAATATATTTTTTTTATTATAGCGTGTTTTGGCGACCTTTCCAATTTCCAATGACAATAAATAATACAATTGAGTTTGTTTTATTTGTTTCAACTCGCTGACCTCGAGCCGGCTAACAAAGATATTTTATTTATTTATTAATTTATTTTACTTAAACTCCGGAACTAGTTCCCATTTACATATCCCTCACCCATGTCGGTCAGTGTAAAAACTGCTGCAGAGTCCTAAATATCCTCAAGAGGACTTTTGGTTGCATTTGGGGCATGTTGCACAGAGGCAGTAGATAAACAAGGGCGTTATCCGGCTCCAAGTGGGGATTTTTGTGGAAAACAATGCAACGAAGTGGCCAGGGGGAGAGCTAAAAGCTGCAAAAAAATGGGAAGTTATACAGCAGGGGGTTCCATCGCAACCTAATTGCTCAAGAGAGTGTGTGGGCCTCCTATATATCCTGGACTGGACTTGATGTACGGCCGCCATGTCAAGTAGCCCCATTTTGTCACAGCAAATTCAATTTGTCACTCAAAAGCCGACGAAACGGGGCAATTTCCTGTTTGGCAGCTGCAGAAAATCAGCAAAGGGAGCGGGAACAGGAGCAGGGCCTGGAGCTGGAGCCCAAGGAGCCCAAGGAGCCGGGACAAACAATCTCCAAACTAATTAAATAAAACGAACTCCGAACTAAGCAAATTGGGCAACTTGTCGCAGTAATTACATCAAAATATCTATAAAGGCCAAGGAGCGAGGAGCAAACCTAGATATATATAGTATATATGTATATATACATATGAGCTCTGTCAGCCTGATTCATTTGGCAGCGACAGTTTTCTTTTTTTTTTCTTTTTTTTGGGGGGTGGGGAAGAGAAGGTCCTGGGACAGCTCCTGTCCAGCTGACAGATGGTCGCCAGGGCCAACGCTGAGAGAGGGGCAAACATTTTTACGACACAAAGCTTAATTTGCTGGAAGAACGAATGTCAATTAAAATTTTTTAATGAAATAACTTTCGTTGATTTGTCCCCCCAGGACCCTGGTGAGGACAGCTCTGGACTCCAACTTGGGGCTGCAGGAATTCAATTAAAAAAGGTTGATTAGTTTGCCATTAGATCGGAGGAGAATGCCTCATTACCACCAAGCAGCAAGGAGATGAAGGGCAAATGTTGTAGGAAAAAAGTGCCAGCTTTTAGGCTCGCCGATATGCTCGGACTTTTAATTAAACGAAAGGGACACGCTGGGAAACGCTAGGACACGCTGGGACACACTGGAAAGTGGCGAAGCGAAACGAAAGAAAACCAATTACAAATCATAACAAGGCCTTTGAAAATAATTGAAATTTTCATGGCTAACCAGCCGCCAGTCAACGGCAGTCAACCCCATTTTCCATTTTTCCGCAATCTCGGCACCAGGCTTGGCTTGGCGAGCTGTTCGCACGTGGAGCACGTGCCACCAGGAGGGGGCAGCCATTAAGCTGCCAACCAAGTAAATTGCCTGCGATAAAGTCCTCGATTCGCTGGGAGTCCTCCTCCTCCCCAGGTTGAACTACGCCAATACCCAGGACTGATAAAAGAGACCACTAATCCCCCAGCCGTGCACTTATCAGCAAGGCAAACACACACAAGTACAGCTCCCAAGTACAACTCCAACTCCAACTCTCGATTTATCCTTGAGTAATGAGTGCTGGGAAATGCTGAAAAAATGCTGGTAGAACCGGGAACAGGAAAGGTTAAGCCAGTCAACCCTCCGATGCAACAAATGGCATTGCCAAGGCGGAGGATACGGCAGCACAATAAGAAGCCACAACAACACAGAGAGAGCAGAGAGGAAGTGGAAGTGGAAGTGGAAACACAAGTGGCAGTGGCACTAAATTGTTGCAGGAGTTGCAGGAAGAGGGATAAACCGAAGAAAAAGCTGCAGCAGCAGAGTGCCAAAGTTCACACCAACCCCAACAGGGATACAAAAAAAAAAAAGGGTGGGTGGGTTAAGGATAATAATGCGAGAGTAAAAACAAATATGCGTTGATCTGTGGCAAGGACTTAGCAGTGGGAAAACACACACATATATATATATATATATATAGTGGAGAGTGAAAAGAAAATGGAATCAAATCGCAATAAAACGAAACGAAACACAGCGAGTGAAAACTAAACGGAATGGAATCCCCTTAATGCGGCATGTAAACAAAATGGGCACGTGACCAGAAGGGCAGAAGCCAGCCAGCAGGAGGAGCTGGGAGCTGAAAGGGATATACTATACGGGGGATGGGATGGTCAGAGTTGCCGACACTGGCCAACAAATTGCCGCATGAAAGTAATCCTGACAGCCTGCAGATTGTTGCGCCATCATAAAAACCCCCTGGAAACCGAGACGCCAAGGCGCCAGGATCAGAGAATAAGGAAGCACTTTGGGACTTTGGCCAGACACTCGCAAGACATTGTAATAGAAGGATGAAAAGAATGTGGCGGACTGACCACCACCACTTGGAGTGAAGGTCCTCCTTGGCTCCTCCTTGGCTCCTCATCGAGTGCAGCTGCAATCCTTGAAAATGCTGGGCTGTCAAATCAAACCTTTTCGAAGCAATCTTCCGCCTCCTCTCCTCTCTCACCCTCTTCCTTCTTTCATTTCCTGAACGCCTGTCGAACCATTTGCAGGACTTCCATTCAGCTCTAGCTGTCAGTCTGCTGCTCCTGTGGCATTTCCCAATTTTAAATACTTTTCCTGTTCGAGAAGGCGTTGGCCACGATGGCCTCACGTTTTGGCCAAGTGTTAATTAGCTCGATAAATGTGAAAATAATGAAGGAGGCGGGCAGAGGGCACTGCGAAATGTTATTTCAAGGAAGTGAAACACCAAACCGAAACTTGGCACTCCGCCGGCATCCATCCAATCACAGGACTTTATGGCCAGAAGTTATGAAGTCCGAAAGATAATAATGCGCCAACACTTTATGCCTGATGATGCCTGGCACTAACTCAAATCCGCCGCCACAAGGGCGCAACTCAACTCCCGGGCAACTCAACTCAACTGGCGGACAATAA
>JAEIIU010057349.1:0-19831 GCA_018874675.1 Drosophila baimaii | reverse complement strand
CTGCTCCAAGGATTACACCCTCACCGACGATGACGGCACCAAGCTCTTCGACTTCAAGGTGGGCGACCGCGTCAATATTCCCATCTCTGGGCTGCACATGGACGACCGCTACTTCCCCGAGCCCAAGAAGTTCGACCCGGAGCGCTTTAGTGAGGAGCGGAAGGGTGAGCTGGTGCCCTACACATATCTGCCCTTCGGCGTGGGTCCTCGCAACTGCATAGGTGAGTGACCTTTTTAAGGAATTCAATTTTTATTCCCCTATCCAATTATCAATTTTTAATTTATACATATATTATACCAACTTTGTAAATCTTTAATTTTTTTTGCAGGAAATCGCTATGCCTTGATGCAGGTCAAGGGAGTGCTGTACAACCTCCTGCTGAACTACAAGATCGAAGCTTCACCAAGAACGGAAAAAGATATGTGGGCATCGGCACGCGGCTTTAATTTCACCCCCCGATCCGGATTCTGGATGCAGTTGGTTCCCAGGAATTAAGCATATTATAATTTTTATTGGGTTATTGGATATTAATACCATTGTTACAGCATAAAAAGTATATAAAAAAAAATAAATAAAAAAATTACTTGAAGAATTGTAATACGCTCGACCTGGTTTTATATATGATTTAAGTTTGCCGGCCGTAACCGAAAAACGGGAGGCATCAGCTTCAAGAATACATTTTATTCAACAATTGATAACATATCCCTTTCTTTAGAAGATTTATTTAATCACTAGACTCCTTCAAGTGCTTCTTATTTTGACGGCCTAAAAGTATACTAAAGTTTTAAATGTGCATTTAAATTTCGACTTTTAATTGTATTTATTTAATTTGTAAGTGGCGTTATGGACGAGTGGGCCATTCTATTCCTTATTTCATGTAAAGAAAATAAAAATATTAAATTCGAAGACAAGTCCCAAAGGGCCCTTTGGCACTCCTCTTAGAAGGCTCTTTCTCTGAATTGATAATTCAGATCAACTTAAAAAATTATGTTTTACCAGAATATAGTGCCTTATGTATGTATATCTGATAATGACTTTAAATAAAGCACTTTTATCCCCTTTTTTTTAATCAAAAGTCGGTTTTTTAAATACATTTGGTTTAAACTGCAAGGGTTTTTTTAATCATCATTTATTAGATAGTGTTCCTTGTAAAAAATCTTTGAAATATATACAAAAAGACTTGCAACTTGTTAATTGATTTGTTGCTTCTTGAAATTAAATTTCTAAATATTTCTGCCTTTATATAACTTCATTCAGTCATTTGACAGATCCCAGCTAAAGACGACTCACAATTCACAAAATGAATGGAGTTCGATTTCAAATTCTGTCAACATTTAATTATTTTCTCTGTCAAATCGCTGGTGGCTGGCTGATTTGAGGTTTTAACCGTTTGCTCGTTACTGTTTTTGTTGTTAGTTTCACATCGCCTGCGGTCAAAATGCTAAAATATTCAAACAGTGAAGTTAAACATCAACAAAAGCCCGAAGTTTAAACCGGCTGCTTGTGGGGCCGGGTTTACATCATATTCAGTGTGAGTGACATGCCAGACTGGAGTTCTGGTTGGATGACATAAGCCGAGTACGATTAGAGAGATCGGAAAGTTGGGAAAAATAATTATACAGGGGATCAATCCGTGAGAACTTGCGGGGCTCTCCTTTGTACAAAATATATAGGCCATTGGCAAAGTCGATCCATAGTCTAGACCCAATTAGGCTTATCATCCTTTTATTCTTCAGTAATTTACTGAAAATTAAAATTTATTTCATCACCCTATGGTATCTGTGAAAGTGTAAGTAAGTATATTAAGAAGACAGACCTACCCTATAAGGAAAATTTAATTTGTATTTTGTTAAAATTTATAAATTTATCTTAAATAGCAAAGAAATGCCCTAATTTAAAATTTGGTTAAGCGTAATAATCTCCGTTTTCTGAATATCCCAGGGTAGGGTACATTTTCTATAACTGCTTTAGGAAAAATATGACTACAAGGGTATACGAACTTCATTAGTATGTGTGTACTAATTGAACTATTTCTTAGAATTGCATTCGTAAAATTATAACTTTCATCAGCCTAAGTATAAATGGAAAGCTATTAAATTTATTTGATTATAATACATTCTTATCAGGTGTACATTTGTAGGGTTTGTTATGGTGAGAGGTTGCTAATCGGAACGCCCAATGAAAAAAAACTCGTCCGGCATAAGTGTTTCATGTTTATAAACAAATTAATAATTGAAAGAGAGCGGCAGATGAGTGTTCTATTTATAGATCCCCAACAGCAAACACCAAAACAAACAAATACAAATGTGACTAAGCTGTTTAGAGGCAATATATCAATTTAAAATAATTAATGTATACTTGTTACAGCTTAACGATCCCGAGGTGATCAAGAAGCTTTGCGTGAAGGACTTTTACCACTTCCCCAAATACCAGTTTTCAAAACCCCAAAGAAATTAGAGAGTTTACTTACCTTACTTGGTGGATTTCCTAATAATCACTTTCTACATTTATTTTATATTACTTTATTTTATTTGATTTTCTTTATTGCTATGCTCTGATATAACCTGTTTTAAGAAAATATCCAAGTTTCCCCTGGGAAATATAAGAATCGGGGACTCAGGTGCGGGATTCTGGATGCAGTTGAACCTAGGGGAAAAAATGCATATATAAAGTATGTCTATAGACATCACTATATGCCATATCAAGCAAACAGATAATTTTTTGCAGGCGAGTATTCATCGGACAGTAAGCCCTCTATATATCAAGCTTTACGATAAATTCGATATTGATATCGCACTTTCTATATATTCATCTCTATCTGTAACCACCATAACACTCCAATACCCCATTAAAAGTTCCGTTTTAGAATAAAATACAAGTACATATATTTTACTTTTGATTATGTTTCCATACACACTCGTTGATATAGCATTGCTTAGACAAGTAAACCGAAGGTATCAAATAATTCTTATCATACAAATGTCTGCGATTGCTGCCTGGCTTTCTACCCTCCGAGAGAACTCTGGACTCAAGATAGCCTTCTTTATATAACAATTTCCCTTTCACGCTCCGGAGAAAGCACGCAAATTACATAAAACGCTTGGCTGGCGAACAAAAGAATCTTCAATTTCGAAAAAAAGAAACCGCAAATGTTGTAAATGTTAATCGTTGTTTTGGTTGTCGCTGGCAGAGCTCTCTTTCGCCGCGTTCTGCCTTCTTTGCCATTTGAAATTATTGCACATTTGGCTAATATCCGAACTGAAGCGGCTAATACTTTCACTCTTTTGGAGATTCCTTTGTTGGCCGTCGATTGGATTTCGTTGGAATTTATTGTTCGTTGATTGCGTTGCTTGTGGTCTCCGCTGGTCGGTTGTTTTTGTTCTGCTTAAATCTGACACTAGAATACTTAATTAGTTATGGTAATGCCCCCTGGCCGGGCATAGGTGTGCGTAAATGCAAATATGATATAGTTTCAGCTTTGTACAACGATTTCTCCCATCTCTGGTCTCATATGTGTCTTCGCACTCAGTGTATAATACATCTCGATATGTTATGTACAGTCACGGTCGCCACCCACACTGTTAATGTAGAGTGGAGTGTCCTTGCGTGGGCACCCGTGTTTAAAACTTCAGTTTCCCTCAATACCTCCCGCTCAGACACTGTAGAGGCGTCCGTTGCTGGTGTGCTGGGAGCCTGGGTGACGGGCCTTGCCCAGCCCGAAGAAGTTCCAGACCCGCCTCAGGCAGCCCGGCTTCTTGTCCGGCAGCATCAGACTCTGCTCCTCCAGGATCGTGTCCAGGATGTAGTAGCTGCTCAGGTTGAGGGGCGGCGGCGGCAGCATGGGGGGCGGTCAGGAAATCGTGCAGTTCTTGCTCTCGTGCATGATCGCCGGCGATCCGCCGCCGCCCACTCCGCCTCCGCCCACGCCGACACCTCCGCCGCCCAGGCACGAGTCCTGCGCGAGCTTCTTCTTGCGCTCGTAGGCCAGGGCGTCGTTGGGCACATAGGCCACGCGCACGCCGCCATAGTGCTTCCGCGCGGGCAGGCGGTACACATAGTCGTCCATGTCGCTCGAGGAGCTCGAAGAGCAGGTGGAGCAAATGCTGGCCACGTCGCAGTTGTCCAGATTATTCAGCAGGTTGAGGGCCCCCGGCCCGGCCTGCGTCTGGGCGTTGTGCAGCCGGAGGTTGGTCTGGTTGATCTGCATCTCCGAGGAGCTCCGCGACTGGTTGCGCCGCCGTCGCCGCCGTCGGGCGTTCGAGTTGTCCGTGTAACTCTTGGAGCGCGACATCGTGTCCTGCACGCTGTGGAAGCGCACCTCCTTCAGCGGCCTGTTGTCCAGCAGCTCCTCCTCCGGCTCCGGCTCCTGGTTGCGGTTGCCGGCGAACAGCTGCTCGTAGCCGTCGTGGGGCAGCTCGCCCACCGGCTCGTTGTCCAGCTCCAGCTCGTGGGCCAGCTCCTGGGTGCTCTGCGTGAGGTCCGAGTTGCTGGGCGAGTTCAGGTTGATCTTGTCGATGCTCTGGTAGCTGTGCGAGTCCTCGGCCTTGGAGAGCAGCATGTCGGGCATGGAGTTCGTCAGCGTCTGGGTGTCGCCGAAGATGGACTTGTCGCCGGCGCAGATGTTGTCCAGGCTGATGCCCAGCTCGGTGAGGTCGATGGGCGGCGGATGGGCGGGGCGCGGCATGCCGGGCACGCCACCTCCCAGCAGCAGATCCGCCACGCCGGCGGCCTCCATGCGCTGCCGCTCCTGCCGCTCCAGCAGGTCGCCGGCACTGCCCGTGGCCTTGGCATGTCCGTGGTGGGGCACCCTTCTGCCGCCTGTCTCCCGCTCACCTGACCTCCGCGGTGACCTCGCTATCTGGCTGGAGGTGGAGGCGCGGTGCGTGGGCCGCAGCTGGGGGCCCGAGCTCGTGTCCGACGGCGTTGGCGGCTCGCCTTTGCTGCAGGCGATGGAGCAGTAGATGGTGCCCCGGCGGGGCAGGAAGGGGCGCCCCAGCAGCGAGCAGCGGCAGGTGCAGCAACTGAAACACTGGTCCGTCGCGTGCCAGTGCTGCCCGTCGTGGCTCATCTGTCCCTGGTCCACGCCGATCACCTCCCCGCAGTAGTCGCAGTACTCGGCGAACATGGTGTCGAAGCAGGCCAGGCAGAAGGGCTTGCTCTCGCGCATGATGTACCTCTGGCCGCCCAGCTGCTGCTCGCACTCCTGGCAGGCGAAGTGCTTCATGTGCCACGTCCGGCCCTCGGCCTCGGTGCACTCGTCCGAGAAGATGATCTGGAGGGGAGAAAGAGCGGAGGAAGAGGGTTTAAAATCGCGGAAGGTTAGGGTTCCTTAGGCCCAGATATACAGGGGTATGAGTGGGGCTAGCGAGGATTCTAAAGACGCAAAAAATAACTTTCTATTATCTAAAAATCACTCACCTCGTCACACGCGGAGCACCGCGGCTTCTGGGTCTCGGCGTGGTGCCGTCCGCAGTACAGATTTCCGTCCCGCTGAAAGTAGATGAGGTCCACCAGCAGCTCCTTGCACACGCTGCACACGAAGCAGCCGGGATGCCAGCACAACTGGGCGCCCAGGCGCTGGGCAAACACCACGATGTCGCCGCCGGACAAGGGCTCCTCGCACTGAAAAAGGACGAAGGACGAGAAGGTTCGGGGTGAGTAAGGTAAGTCGCATAAATAAGGCAAATATGCTGGAGTTCGTCGAGCGATAAAAATCTGCAGCGTCTGGAAATTTAAGCGACTATAAATGCTAAATAACGGTAATAAAACGCTTAAGCTCAACGCCACACGGCCCCACAAGGCCCCGCCGTCTCCCCCACGGAAATGCCGGCAGCCAGCAAAGGACCTGTCTCCTCGGCCAAGGACTCTCTGTCGTGCTCTGTGGTTTTTCTCTCTGGCCTCCACGGCGATTTTCCGAAAGCGGAAATCATGCAAAAATAGCCAACGGCCATGCTCGCCACCCCGAAAACCCAAAAGTACTCCCCGGTGGATAGCGAGGCACTTTAAGGACAACTCCTGGCTGCTGGAAAATCTCCTAGAGCGAGACACTGGGCAAATGCGAGCAGGAAGCGACGCTTTTAATGACTGCCAACTGGCAGGCCACGCAGCTCGAGACTCGTTAAACCTAAACGCGTTCGCATAATGAACTCATTTCGGACCAAAAAGGGTTTGCCGCTGCCTTTCGCGGGAAGCGGCAGTGACTGGGTGACTTCTAATCGTCCCGAAATGAAGGTTCTAATTGAGTTCACTTAAGGCGGCGCACTATTTGGCCGGAACGACTGACTAAGGGCCAGTGGAAGTCACTTAAAGTGAACCTTTTTCAAAAGAAAGTTTGATTAAGTGATATGGTTTTGACTAGGATACATTGGAGGTGCTAAAGAAATCCCTAGGGCTTCGAAATCTTTTAAAAAGGTACTCAACATTATGCTACAAAATGTTACATAATAAAATTCAACACAAATTGAGCGAACTATGTGCTCGTGGCACTAGGAATATAATTATATAAAAGCAACTACAATATATTTTGTAAATTTAAAAAATAAAAAAAATAATATGTTGTAGAGGTGCCTTAAACATTTCGATGCATACAATTTTGGGATCTTTGAAGGGATATTACATCCCGCACAGGTGATTTGTACTTATTTCTTAATTAATCTCTTACGTATCCGTTTATAAGTAGTGGCACAGTTTATCACTAATTATAAAATGGGACCAAAAAGACCAATTTTACACAAATAATAGTTGATTCTGGGACACACTAAAGCAAACCATTTAATTTTTCGGCTAAAATAAGAACTACTTATAATTAATGCAAGAGAATTGAATACTATCCTTAGAGAATATTAAAAGGCTTAACCAAATACCAGAAGATACATTATCTTATTACTTTGTATTTATTAAGATTCGGCGGTAACTGTGTGAAATGTCCTAGCCATTGGGTGAACTGCATGAGCCAAGACATTTAAAGACAAAGATGCGTAACGAACATACACTTGTATTGACATATGGAAGCGATTTTTCTGCTGGCGACAACATTTTGTTAGCCGCTATTTCAATGGAGCCTGGAGCCAGCTCTAGAGCCAGAAAGTAAAATGTAGTAACATTGGTCTTTGCTGCTATAAAGTAATTAGCCCATCTAGAAATCCAACCCAAGTCGAGGACGAAACACATGCAGTGCCGCCAGAATCACATCCCAGTCGAGAGTTCTCTCCTGCCCATTTTGCACCCTTATTACAGGCAGTTGGCGGGATTGCTCCACTGCGTCCCCGTGCTCACTCCTGCAGGCTTCTGGCAAGGCACAGGCAAATTACCCAACGACGCCAACGCCACAAAGACACCGCAAGAGGTTCTGGGGCCCCATTTTGGAGCCAGGAGCTCCTTAACTTTCCGGGCTATTAAACCTCGGCGCGGGCGATGCTCTCTCGCTGTGTGTCCTCGCCGCCCTGGACCGATATCCTCCAGCGAGTCCCGCAATCAGCATTTACTTTTGCAAGCCATTAAGCATTGACAGGCGACGGCTCCGCCTTCGCGGAACTCCGGGGCCTGGCTGCACGGGGTTGATAATTTCCCGGGGCGCAAGTAGCTGCCTCTATGCGTCGTTAATTGTTTGGCAACTTCAAAAATTTATCGCCTCGGGCCGAGGAATACGTGAACGCAGGAACTGCGCAGTGCACACTTTAATTAGGAAGACTCCCCCGCAGCCGCCCCAGCGATATCCCTGGCTAATGACGCATTGAAGCTGGCATGGTCTTGTCCCTGCACTTTGGCCTGCCTAACCGCAGAAACTCCTCCGCCAGCAACTTTGGCCCAGGAAGCGCTTTAAGTAGTTTCTGCGGCGAGCACAGAGTGTCAAAGTTTCGCAGGGCGGATCAGGGGGGCTAGGCCCAAGCCCCAGGCCTGGCCATTGATTAGTTTGTCTCGAAAATCTGTGCACTTAAAACGACATTTTTCATCGACTGTCGGCCCGGCTAAATGTCATGTAAATAACAGCAATCGCTGCTCATTTATCTTATCAATCCAATTAATCCCCGCTGGCTGCTGGCTCTGCGCCAGACAATTATGCCATTGACAAATTGTTGCTGGCGGTGCCGTCGCAGCAGCACCTAACTGAACTCGGCTCGACCTGGCCGACCCGGGGCGGGAAGTGTCCTTGCTAACCCATTTCGTGTCCGGATTAGTGCCACCAGCAGCGACAAACTTCGGCAGGAGACACGGACACGGCAAGACGGTTTCCTGCCCCCCAACCCCAACCCGACCCAGTCCAAGTCCAATGCCGGGGCCCTCGCCGAAACAGCAACTCAAATTATTAATGACGCTCGTTATCATGCCCTTTTCAGTACATAAACTTTTCGCTTAACAGCCACTGCGCTTTACCTTCCTTTCACTGGGTTTTCCCTTTGTTTGGATTTCGCTACCTTGGCTGCACTGAGCCGAAATCGATAGGGAATTTTTAACAATTAGTTGGTTCTAGGGAGGAATGGCAGAAGATATCGAAACTATATCGATATATGAGGCAAAGGTAGATATGTTAGCTGTACTGTGTCCGCGACAAATCAATATTCTGTTTGAAATATCTAATTGTGCCACAAACTATTGTTGGAAAATATATAAAAAACCTAACATAGGAGGGACTTGTAGACATTGTAGGAGGGAATATATATATTGATTTTCTTCGTTTTAAATATAACTCATATCTACAATTTCTCACAATATTTTTCTTTCTCTGTGGCAAAAATATATATATATTTCATGCAGTTGAGTGCCGAGTCTGAGATGGCTTTTCTTGTAATTATTTCATTGTTGCCAGGACGACCTTTAGTGTCACATCCTTGTCAAAACTTCAGCTTCCGCTCGGCGCTGTTCGTGTGGAAAATCTGTCAAGGAGTTGGCTCCCATCCTGCGCTCCAGGAATCCATTATTTTTTGGCAAAATCATTGCCAGTTGGCTGTGGCACACGTTGCGGCCCACGTTGCGACTCATTTACGCCTGACTGACTGCCTTCCCCTTCGGGATTCAGGATCATTGAGCGTTTTCATAAATTTCCCCCATAATTCCTTCTCGCTTTCCACGCCATTCGATTGGACGCTGGTCCCGGGGCTGAGGCCTTTGTTCGCATTTTAACGTCCGTTTAGCAAGTCAGTTATGGTCTGTGAATTTTAAGCACATTCGTCGGGTGGCTTGGCTTGGGCTTGGATTTCCGAATCCTTTAAAGCTTATCAGATTTTACATGGCATCGAAGTAGAAAGTTTGGCAGAAAAGAAGAGCATCCCCACAGGGTACACGATTTCTGATAAATTATTACGTTTCATTCAGCAATTCTAACCAGATTAGGGGCGGTATATAGCAGAGGATTGAGATTCAAAGTAAAAATGCCAATTTTTAAACCAGTCAATGATTCGCATTATATCGAATTTGTCTACATTTGGTATGCCCAATTATATCGATATAGTATCGACGCGAAGGCCGATATATATGCACATCAATATTTTAAAGTTACGATAAGTGTTTGATAGATAAATAAGCCTTCTGCTTGATAAATCGGAATGAAATGGAATACTGCTCAGATATTTGACAAGAAGCCAATGGGAAAAATCATCATTTTAAAGTTCACATATTTGTGTGATAAATCGATATTATCTTTAATACTTATATCGGAATCAATGAAATCTTTATTTTTATTAATTAATAGTGACAAATAAGAGTCCAAACTTAGTACAAACGATAATTGTTGAAAATAGATATAAGATTTATATTACAAAGTCATTATTAATATTTGCAAAATAATCTATAAAAAATTAAAATCGAATTAAATAAAAATTTTTCTCATATTTTTTCAACAATATCGATAATATAGATACTTTAACATTAAATACGATATTTTTCAATATTCCAAATTTCGATTTATCACCCCTTTAGATATTTTCAATACGTTATTATATGTGTTAGCCGAAGGGCCTGCATCCAGTGCTATATGATTTAAGTTAGTTTAGTTTTGTTAACTACTCTATCTATAATAATAATAATTAGAAAAATAATTGTGGATATTTATTTTGTATATTAAATATTATTTTATCGGACATTTTCTCTTCATATTTTCTTTGATCTACTTTGTTTGATCTACTTTGTTGCTAGTAAGTTTTGGCGACTATCTAAGAATGTTTCAGATATTTAAATTTAGGAAACATTGAATTTAAAACCTGACAACTTCATAAAAGTCTTAAGATTACGTGCCATATTTACACGAAAATGTCCTGAAATAATAAGGCCACTTCTGCGTATGTACATGCCGAGAATCACGAATTCCATAAATAAACACATATGCACGAGCCTCAAGTTTCCTTGGCAAAGTTCGCACTGATTATTCGGGACCGTAATGAACTCCGACCTCCAACCGCAGAGCAGAGCTTCTTCCGCAAGTCGGTGGCTGGCCGTAATAAACCCGAGGCCAAATAAAACCAGACGCACAGACACGGACTGGGCTCCGGAGGAGTCCCTATCCGTCCGCCCGCTCACGTAGCAGGCCAGACTGGGGGGGTCTGGGGAAGATGCAACCAGGCCCAGACACGCAGCATGCGGCATAAAGTTTTTAATAAGTTTTACGAGTGGCGAATGTGAGCACAATAAAATCGAGCTGCCAACTATATCTGCCGGAGAAGTGCGAAGTGACCAAGTGCGCATCGGGAGGCCGAAAGGGAGAGTCCTGCCATAACAATGCAAATTTCGCCTCGCCGCCCGGACTGCGAAGGGATGCAGTGGCTGCCACCTCGACACCCATGCCACATGCCACGGGCCACTGGCATTGTGCTGCCATCGCTGCCCCATTCACTTTTCGCGCGAGGAAAGCGCGAGCGCGAGTCTCTTGGCCTTTATGTTGTCAGAGCCAAGTCACTGCAATTGTTTCTGCAACAACGTCGCTGCTGCGGAAAGTGTACTTAATGAAATCTTTTTGTCATCTTTTACTTCGAGACGTTTGAAAGTTGGCCCGTCCCCTGCCCCGCAGTCCATTGTTTTCCCGGGCCATTGTCATCAATTTTTTTGCCAGAAGGAATCTCTGGCGCAAAACTTTGCCCGGCCAGGCAGCCAGGCAGCCAGCCAGCCATCCGGGCAGCCAGGCAGAAATGAAATCGAAACGACTCTTCATCTTCTGAGCATAATAAAATGCAAATTTTCGCAACAATTAAGTGCAGGGGGAAGGGGGGAAAATGCTGAAAAGTTATGCTCAAACTTACCCCCTTGCAGGGTCGCTCGTCGGACAGCAGGCGGACGGCTCCGCGACCGAGGGCCTCCCTCTTCCGTTGGGCCGAGAAGATGCGCAGCTCCTTGCGCTCCTCGTCGCTCAGCGAGTGGCAGTAGCGCACCTGCGAAGGACACGTAGTGGAATGGAAGGGGGGAAGGAAAGTTAGCTCCTGTATTTTCCAGAATTTTAATTAGGGCCACTCAAAAGGCAGTGGCAAGTTTTTTAATCTCGCCGGGCCTTTTGTAGGATTTTCTTTGCGTTCTGTTTTCAATGTGCCTGCGCCGAGGTAATTATGCATTTTTGTCACAACGAGACGCTTTGACGGGCGTTTTCAATGAGCTCCTTTTTGGGTAAAAATTCTCAAAGGGAATAACTTGTAAATTTAAGTGATTTGAAATAATTATACTTTAATAATGAAAGTAAGAAGAGAAGATTCTGAAGAGGTATTTATTTTAGATATAAAATATTCAAAAGAGAATGCATTTGAATTTGACTTTACATAATAATATATTTTTATATTGTTTATCAAAACTATATATTTAAATAATTGTTCACATTTAAATTCGTATGAATTAATTTATAAGATTTATCTCTTGTTATTCTCTATTCCCTAACAATATTTGAATAGATATATAGGAATATATAACAATACCAAACACGTTTAAAATAACAAGATGCAGCACGCCATACAATGTTTCTGCATATGAATTTTTCGTGCTTGCTCTGGAGCTGGCTCCTGACTCTCTCTCTCTCTCTCTCTTTAAGTATCAAAAACCAGAGAGAGCACGCTCTTGAGTCGTTACGCATCTTGTTATTAAACCCTTTTGGCTTTACTCTATACATATTTATTTATAAAGGTTATTATATACAAATGTACATTTTTCTATATTTATTACCAAAAGGAATTTTAAATATAATATTGATTAGGTGTGAAAATTACTCGTCATATCTAGAAGTGGCAAATCAATATAGTTCTTATTTTATTGAATAAATATATGTCAGCTTTATGAATATAGCTATAGCTTTAAAGCCGAACTTAGACATGGTTAAAGTTAATTCCCTAAGTTTTACGTATTTAATTGTAAATTTAAACGGAGTTTCCCTTGAACGCTTTTCTCTTCTCTTCTTTTTTCCTATCCGGCCAATTGTATTTTTTCCGTTTGCCAACTTCCTTAGCCACAACCGGGGACTCTTCTTTTGTTCTAACTTCTTCCGCCGACTTCCCTCTGGTTCTACCAATACTCACCTCGTTATCTTGCGGCGGCAGCTGGTGCAGCAATTGCTTGACGCGATACTTTTCGCCGGGACTGTTGACGTAGGGCACTTTGTCGTCGGGCAGTTGGCTGAAGTACAGGCGGACCTGCGGAGCGGAAAATGGAAAATGGAAACGGGAAAGTCGAATTAGCTTCCGCGCAAACTTCGGGCACAAAGGAAAGTGTGCTCTTAAAATCGAATAAGGCAAATCATAACGAATTTATCGGGGAAAAGACTGCTTCACGCCCACAAAGTCGTGTCGCAATGCTCATGGGAAGCTGAGTCCAAGGAAAACAGAAAATCGCAGAAATTGTTGGCTTTTCCCAGGAGCAGTTATGCAAGACGCCGCCCCGAACACAAAAAATAAACACGAAAATTGACAGGCATTTCAAGCTCTAATTGCTGCCAAATGTATCGGCAATTTAATTACAAAACGCTTTCGCTTTCCGCCAGATAGCGCCGGCCAGCGATTCGGGAGGGATAATTTTTTCCAGCGTGTAATTAAAGTGGTTTCCCGATCGATTTCCTTGGCCAGCGGCAAGGCATTGAACTGGATTCGTTGGATTTGGGAGAGCGTGGAAAATCGAAACCGAAAGCAAGAGTGGCCAGCGGGGGCCCCGGCCCGGGGCACATCCCATTCCCAAAGAGTTCCCCTAATTAGTCGCGACAAATCGAAGCACATGTAGGGTCTCGGCCTCACCTGATCGGGCCGCAGTCCCGGCGGCACCCACGTGTACTCCTCGAGGGCGCATCCGCTGTCGTCGTCCGACTGCGAGTTCCGCTGGAAGTCCAGCTGCTGGTGGTGGTGGCTGGGATGGAAGCCGTGGCCCGGCGCCGTCTTGTAGCTGGCCGTGCGGAGGGGGGTGGCCACCGAGTTCAGCGGCAGGTGGCTGGGCGGCTGGCAGTGGCGGCGCTGCAGAGGGGAGACGAAGTGGCTGGCGGGGGGCCCCAGGGAGCCGCTGCCGCCACTGCCGCTGGAGGAGGCCGAGGGCACGTCCAGCGCTGCTGTGGAAGTCGCCTGAGTGCCCGCCGACGGCGGCTGTGCCTCGGGGCGGTGGGAGGCGAAGGTCAGGCCCGCGCCGCCCGCCTCGATCTGCAGCAGCTCGCTTTCCGTTTGCGTGTAGTAGCTGCTGCTGGGCGGCTGCTGCGGCTGCTGCGACTGTAGCTGCTGCTGTTGCATGTTGGCGTGGCTGGAGCGGGGTGCGGGCGTGGGCTTGTATTTGCTGGAGATTTGGCTGGGTGGCTGGGTGCTGCAAAGAGGGAGAGGGAAAGGTGAAATCAATACAAGGTGTTGGAGATTATGGGAGTAATATTAGTTATGCTTTCTGTTTGTTGTAAACAATTAATTATCATTAAAGGTTCGTCATGTTAAAAGTTGAGATACCCAGTGGTACTTTTGGTCCGGAAATATGTACAACTTTCATGTGGAATGGAAGCAGTTTTGTGCCTTCTACATAAGGAAAAGTCTCATTTGTTTAATATATTTTATATTTTATATATTTTCATATTTTCAAATTCTTGTGGAGAAAACCTTATTCCTTAATGAAAAACTACATTTCTTCAGATATCTATTTGAATTTTATATGTTATATCTGAAGTGTAATTTTAATATATGTGTAAACCCAGAAATCGTATGTTTTAATTTATAGTCAACATTCTTGTACTTGAAAATAAAATGTTCGTTCTAATTTCATATAATTTCCCAGGCAGAAATCTTTCCTTGAGCATGGGGTACTGAATTTTACATGGAACGGAGCAGCTTACTATTCAGATACCTGAATCTGTTGCTTACCACATGCTGAATTAGGGATGTATGCCAAAGTTTATTCCTGTTACTCAGAGATTTTTGCACGGAATTCATTCAGCTTAGTTTATTTTCAATTAAGTCATAAGGATTCATACTTGTATTATTTTAAGAACTGATACCACTATTAACGGAATGGCATGTGGCTTTATATGCCTCGCAAATCTTTCTCGATTCCATCTACAAGTGCTTCTCATTTGCCATTAGGCTGCAGAAGAGCTAGAGGAAACCCCTTCCAGTTGTGCGTCTTTCAGATGCAATTACTGCAGCTGCGCATGCGTGCCGCTGTCCCCTTCCCTCCTCCCATGGAGTCCCCGGCCATAGTGCTCGCTTGACCGCTGCCCACAGTGCACAGTGGCATCTTCTCTCTGCCCCGCTTTCTGCGGCACTTTCACTCGGTTCGTGGCACGTCGCGCGATTATGCAGCCAAGCAGAGACCGAGATCCGAGCTCCGAATCCGAGAAATTCCAGCATATGGTCATGTTTTGGCTTTAATTCGCCTTTCCTACTGGCCCGGCAATTAAAGTCATTTGTTTGGCTCAAAGTCGAGCGCCGCAGCGCCGTGTGGGGTGTATGAAATATTAAACAGTCGTACCAGTAGCCACTCGTGTTGCACAACATCCAGAGCATGAATAACTGCCATACGGGGCCATTAGGCCTTCCAACATTTTCGAGCTCTAATCAGCGTGAGAAGAAGCCCCTCCGAATGGCGATTTGTCTTCGCATGGAACCTTGGATAGTAAACATATGCAAATCAGAGACATCTCATCATCTCCCCAGCCGAGTTTAACCTTCTGCTAATGAAGCAAGACGAGAGGGCCCGGGTGAATGTGACCCCACGTACTCGCCGTGCCGGACGGATGACCAGGAGCCATTAACACCTCCAGATCAGTCAGATCGGACAGTCGGGGCCAGCGGAATGTGTGTGTGCGAGGAGAAAGTTTTATGGCCACCGCTTTTGTGGTTTTCCAATGCAAATTTCAGTTGTTCGCGCCGGCAGGTTCAGTGCCAAAAGCTGATCGATCGCCGGGTACTTTCTAAACCAACTGAGTTGCGGGCCAGGCCAGTGGCAGAAATGGCCAGAAGCCAGGGCGTAATCTGTCACCCAATGAATTGGCAATTGTGCTGCTGCCGATTCGGAGTCCGATAGCGGAAAACAGCGAGCAAGCGCCGGGCCATGAGAGCCACGCCACGCCACGCCACGCCACGCCACGCCACGCCACGCCAGATCGGATCGGATCAGATCCATTCAAATCAACACAAATCCCAGTCGCAGCTGCCAAATATGGCCGAGCGACGGCCTAGACGCTTTTCGGGTTTCTCTTTTCGGCCAGAAGGAAACCTGTTGACGGCTGGCTGCCTGCATTTCTGCATCGGACTCCGCCGACTCCGCTCCGCAAGGCGCAAAGTATACGCAAAAATGCCGCATGTCCAACTACGGAGCGCGGCCTGGACATATACATAAATTTGGGTTAAGAAGATTTTGAGTTTATTTGGTTTGATGTCTGTCATTTCCTTGATGGCCTGTCGCAATTGCGCACGTCCGAGGATAATTAAAAGTAAATTGTTTGACACTCAGATCGGCTGGGAATGGCCCGAGAAATATGGCCAAGCTGCCGGCGAGCCGGTCTTTCGCCATTTGCTCGTAGTTTGCCACCGATTTCGGTGCAGGTATGTATCTTGAAGACACTTTTGGGAATAATCTGCGTTTATCTGTCGTCTGCTTGTGTCTGAAATAATGCACTGTTCGCACTGAATACTGCTTGAAGTGTGTCAAGCGATTGGGGTTAGCAGATGATGGCTTAGACACTAGTTTGGATGCATTAGAGAATGTCCGAGTAAATTATCTTCATAAGCGTCGTGTCTTCCACGCATTTTGTTTTTGTATTCTCGAAAATACGCCTCTTTGTATTCAAATTTCAGTGGCATTGTTTTTGTCTAAAGTTTCAAGGATCTCTGAACGCAAGCAACGACCATCTTGAAGGATTTTCAGGGGCCTCTCAAAAGAAAAGGGAATACAAGTGGGAGCTGAAAGAGCCACTGTGTTCCCACCTATGCTTTCAAGCAATTCTTACCAAAACAATGACTTACACAGTATGTACAGAATATAAACAACGTCACATTTTCATTTTGGAGCTAAATCTAGCATGTTTCAGATTTAAGCTAGGTACGCAGCAGAGATAAGTGTTTAGCAAGCTAAAACTCATTATATTTCTATTGCGACCTAGTGTGACCAGATTTTTAGGAGTTTACCCGAATTCCATACGAAACGGCCATACTACTACCCGTCAACTGTTGTTTGTTTACAAATTTACAATTTGTTTCTTTATTTATAGAATACTTTTTGTTGGTCAAATCACAGAATAAAGGCTCCACCTTAAAATAAATAATCAAATTTATTTGTTCCGCACTGGAAAATTGATGAATATGGCTTCCCTTTGGTCGGGTTTGGTCTATTTATTAAGGAGGTCGTCGAAAGTTTAAAATTTTTATTCTTTCGATAGCCCCTGTCGGAAATTCATCGGAGTATTTTCCAGTATTTTTCTTAGCTCTGCTGCGTACAGGCTTGCTAAGGAGCCCATCGAAAAAGTATTTGCATCCCTCTCGCACCTCATGGAGTTGCTAAATTTTATCTCTGCTGCGTACCTAGCTTTAGATATTGCATTTTGCAATCATAGCTATTTTCATGCCATGCTTCCAAAAAAGGTTAGCTATTTACTTTCTCATATCTAGCCACTGTTCTATTTCTCACTCCCATAAATGTAATGTTATCATGTGACTGTGATGGTGCGAACGAGGCTACCTTCTATAGTTGTATCATGGATGAGGCCATGGCATAAGTATACTAGGTAGTCTAATCAGCTTTATTGGGCGTTCTATGCATTTTCAGAGACATGCGGTGGAAAGAGATAGCAAGTGAACGACTTAACGAATAGAGTCCTCAAAAGAGAAAAGCTCTTCCAATGAGACTATCTAATATTATTCTACCATAATAGGGACCACTGTTTTAAAGCATTGATAAATACTGCTGAAAGTATCTATTAATCCCGTGTTTTGTAAACAAATGGCAACATAAAAAATAAATAAAATGCCCTATCACAGGTCTCATCATCCCATACAGATCGCTTAACCCAAGTCGATTTTCACTTTCTATAGAAAGCGAGCTTGACGTTAAGACCGAGTAATATAGGTTTTTCGAAAAGGCTGCCCTGATGAGGCGGCAGTTCGTGGATGTGGCATTAGTAGGCTGTTTGCTTTTTCTTCTTTGAACCATTAGTCTCACCTGTATCGGCTCTAATTGTCATAACGTATTTGTGCTCTGAATGCATTTCACACGCCCATAGGCCGTTGCCAAACCAATATCCACGCCGCTCCTTTCGAATCGATTTATCTGGCCGATTTTCACAACTCCGATCTAAGCCAAGACAATCGAATCCTCATTAACGGACACTTGGGCAATTTCAGCACGTCTCGCGTTGCTCAGATGCCAAATCGCAGCTATAATAATATCTCAATTATGTGCAACACCACAGCATCGATGGCATTTCTATTCGCTCCACGGCTGCGGCGCTGTGTTTCCACGATTTCATTAAATTTTAGACACGCAGTTTCCCCAGAAAAAGCCGCAGCGGGAACACGTAACTGGTTCAAAACCATTTGGTGGGCTCTCGGAAAACCAGGGAAAACCAGGGGAAACCCGTTCTCCGACGGGGATCCGATTCTGGGAACTGCGAGTGCACTACGACACCGAACGGCACGGCAGCAATTGAAATTAATACGTAACATGCAATTCCTAATAATTGAACAGAGTCCGGGCAGCCAGTCCGCATTAAATTACTTTCACAATTGGCCGAAAGATAAACGCCCGTCTCGGCCCGGCCTGAGCCTGGCATTAGGCCCAGTAATGCTTGATTATCCGTGGTCGGCACACGATCTTCGATCTGCGATCGGGGATCCTCGATTTCCGACTTTCGATTCCCGATACGAGATGGATGCCTAGGATGCCGATGCCCCCTCCAGAATCGCATTTATTTCTGGCCCGTGGGCGTGGCCCAGTGCAGCTCTCGGTTCAGCGGAGGGCCATTACGAAATCTCGTTCAATGGCCCCCCAACTCGTGACCTTGTTGCGTTGCGTGTTCCATTGTGTTGCGGCCCGAACTCCGACTCCGACTCCCAAACGGAGCCACAATTTATGGCCAACTCTCGGGTTAAACTGCCGCGTTTGACTGCCTTTACGTCACACGAATAACCATAATCCCATCCGATCCATTCGGAGTCGAAAAATGGGAAACAAAAAAGCCGTACATGCAATCGCGTCATATGTTGCACGTGTTGCTGTCGCTCAGCGTTTTTATGCATTTCCCTCAGCTTCTTCGCTTTCTTTATGGGTTTTTGTGCGGGCCCGAGCACATTTTGTTTGCCTGTCCGCGGCCAGAGCTCACCTGGCGTCGGGACACTGCCTGGGCTGGGATTCGGCCTGGGATTGGGTCTGGGTCTGCAGCCAGTCGGGCCCGTTGCACGAGTTGCAAGCTCCACGCTCCACGCTCCTCGCGTCCCGCCAGAATGTGTGTGCAGCACCGCCTGTTTAAGTACCGCGTGGTGATTTAGTGCACTCTTACCGTTAGGCGGTATTCGTTATACGTTATTCGTTATATACTCATAGTGAGGCGTACGATCCGATCCAAGGCGACCAGGGCCGGTGATAAGCTATAAGCAATGAGCACCTAGCTAGGTGAGTCTGCCAGAGGCGGATGCGGAAAGTGTCTAGTTATAGTTCGGAGGGGGGTTCTGGCGAATTCTACGCTTTTCTGTCACTTTTTCTAGCCTTTAAGGGGGATAGGATGATGGCAGTTTGGGCTAATAAATATTTATTTGAAGATTGGACCGAAGGCTACAGTAAGATGCCTTACGCACATCTATCTTTGCGCAATTTTCTATCAGTTGTTCTAGCTTCGATGTGTATTAGAATGATGGCAGTATTAATACATAATTTGTTGACCCTGGGATCAATAAGACAATATAAGATACATAACGCACACATATATTTTGGTAGATCTTTCGTAAGCCACGATTTTTTTCTTAGTTTTTAAGCCTTTGAAATAAAATTATGACAGTTTCAATAAATCTTAATATGACTCGTGGTACAGGAACCAAATAAGGAACAAAATACATTTGAAATGTCATATGTAAGCTAGCGTCAAAATGCGTGTTCTTTTGCACAAATTTAAGAACGGAAAATTCTAAAAAGAGAATGCAATTGTATGTTTAAGTACACAAGTAACCAGAAAGAGTGTATGCAGGCAGACTGACCTAGAATGCCTCGAAATAAATATGCACTCATGCAGTCATCCCTAAAGAGTGCTCTTTTTCTCGAGCTTCTAATAAAAAAGGAAGGCGTTACGTATTTTATTCCTTTTTTTGTTTTTCCTGCCTTAAATATACTGGAATAAGTATACTGAATAATATATACACTCAGAAAAAAAAACCCATGACCAAATGTTCTTATATTGATACCGAATCGTTCCTTTTTATTTTT
>JAEIIU010057348.1:6643-104059 GCA_018874675.1 Drosophila baimaii | reverse complement strand
GGCCGCAATCGAAATATAAGGAGTTTTTAGCTTGTCAAACACTTATCTCTGCTGCGTACCTAGCTTAATAACAAATTCTACTAAACGTAGAAAATAGATATTAAATATAAATAAATAAAATAAAAGAGCCACCTTCTAAGACATTTTCATATAAATTAGCCTGTAACTTGAGTTTTTTTTTTGTAATGATTTATTTTACATTTAACAAATTGGTGTTTTTGTTTGTTCAACAATAACAAATAGCACAATATAAATTTACGTTCTACACATACATACATACATATAACAAATGGGCACTGTTGGCGTTATTCTGGGTAAGTGTTTTTCTTTTTTTTTTGTAAATTGTTCTGGGTTCTTCACATTTAAATAGGGTATTTTTCACCTGCGATGAGGAACACCCCATTCTACATTAATTTGAATTGTTCACATATTACTCTGTAATTTTAATTTACAAAAATTATATACATTTTTCATAAAAACAAAATAAAATATTTCAAAAGCAATTCATTTTCTACAAGATACACGGAAATATATAACATATTTCGAACCATTTAAGAAGGTGGTCAAAAGTATGCAATGAAATATGTTGGGTCCCAAACTTATTTTAATTTCCATATTGATCAGGAGTGCCACAGAAATCGCTGTGGTTATGAAATCTCCTTAAGAGGTATCAAGAAGTATGTTTTATAATCTTTAAAAAAAAAAAACGAAATATTCTACAATGAATTGCAAGCCAGAACTGCATCCTTAATTACTTTTGTATTATCTTCTTAATAGATCTTAAGCCAGCAGCCTTTTCCTGTGGCATCCCTGTAAGTTTTCCTTGTTAGCATACTTTTAGGTGGCATTTGAAACGATAACGATTTCTGTGGCAATTCCGAATAACAGTTACATTTTCAAAAAGCATATCCTTCAATTAATTTGTAAGTTTCTTTTACTGGGCATGCACTTGGTTCCCTATATAAGCTCCTAGACATCAGTGTTGTCCAGGACATTGTCAATGAGACCGACAACCTTCTGGCGAAAGCGGCGATTCTGTTTGCCGCTCATCTCCTTGAGGTACGGATGCAGGCTGATCAAAAAGGAGTAGTCGGCATCGGGCGAGGGAATGGGCATGGGAATGGAACCGGGTGGCAGTCCCGGCGACAGCCCAGCCAATCCACCCAGAGCTGACGTCCCCGGCGGCGGCGGCGGCGGCGGTGGTGCTGATTGTGGCGGTGGCGTGGACATCTTGTGGTGATGATGAAGGTGACCAGCGGCGGTGCTGCCCTTGAACCACTGCGTCAGATCCGTCCAGTCCATGTGACTGCCCAGCGCGGCAGCGGGCACGGTGACCAGCGACTGATGGGCCACGATCTTGTCCAGCTGAGGATTTGAATTGGGATTGGGTTGCGAATGCAGCGAGGGCTGCTCCACTTTGATGGCTTGCAGACGCAGCGGCAAACAGGCGGTGGGCGGGGCACGATGCTGATCCTCCTGCTGCTGCTGTTGCTGCTGCTGCTCCTGATCCTCCCGAGAATGGTTCACCACCTCCTCCTCCTCGTCCTCCTCGGAAACCTGTACATCCAGCGGCAATTCATCCTCGCTCTCTTTGGTCTCCCCCTCCTCCTCCTCCTCGTTATCCTCTAGCTGATTTTGATGGGACAAATCTGGCGGCGGAAAGGGATGGCTTGCACTTCCTGGCTTCCGGAGCACCATACCAGCAGCGGTGCCAACGGAACCGGTGGTCAGGGCCGGTGTCAGGTGCTTGTGACAGGAGCGGGATTTGGTGTAGGGTATGAGGAACTGCAGGTACTTGGACAGGTAGTACTTGCGCTTGCCGCGCCCAGTTTGTGTGCGCGCCAGCTTCAGGGATCGCAGGAAGCTGCTGCGTATCGTGCGCCATCGTTCGCGGCAGTTGCGTACTGGAAAATTAGGTAAAACATCAAATTAATTAGAAAATTTAATAATCAAATTAATAAGCTGAGAATTAAAGAGGTTTTCCAAAAAAAAATCTGAGTAAAATTCGATGCGAAACATGGGAGTTATTAGGCGATAAAGTTGCAACCTCTTTATCTATGTATGTATCTCCCTCGCACTCGCTAAAGCTTAAGCCTTAATTCGTGGTTTGAGACCGCGCTAAAAAACTGTCCTTTAATTTTAAGGCACAAAGCTTTGAGTACCGGGTATTTCACAATCAGGCACTAGCTTTCTTGCTTGTTTCTCTTTCTTCTCTTTGTATTTTATTGTCTTTGCAAAGTGCAGCAATTGCTGAAAACTTAATTGACTGCGGCAAATGCAAAAAAATCAAAAGCAAATGCAAAAGCAAAGGCTGCGCGACACAGTGACACATACATACACAAGCTTACAAACGCAAAAGAAGAACGGCGGAAAAAAGACGTCAAAAATTACAGTCACAAATGCACACGCACACCAGCACACAAAAGCTTGCATCATAGACACACACACACACACACTTGGCGAAATGAGCACGCAATTTGGAAACGATTAGAGAGTTTTATGCGGAAAGGGGAGAGCTTTCCGCTTAGCGGCATATAATTTTTACCCGTGTCCTTGATCTCATTGGCCACCTGCTGCCAGGCGCGCTGCACCTCCTCCTTCTTGCTGTAGCCGGGATGCGTATAGTTCCACAGGCACGGTTCGCCTTCGACGAACTGAACGAAGCGCACGTTGAATACGGGATCGTCCTTGCGGGCCATGGCGGCCCAGCACATGCCTTCCTCTACTACGATTATCCGTTGCTCTCCCCCCCTCTCTCTCTCTCTCTCTTGATATTCCGATCTTCCTTTGCACGATCTGTGGCCGCGGCTTGAAGGTAACGGTAAATCAAAGCACAGGAGCGGCGCGCGAATTAACAGAGGGTAAGGGGGTTGTGGGCGAGGGCGTCGCAGCAAGACGCAAGGGGGGTGAAAAAGAAAAATCGTATGAAAATGCGCTGCAACAGCAGCAACACAAACTACTGCTCGCAACGGACGCGCAACGAAAACTGAGCGTGAAAAACCAACTGCGCGCAAATTGCAAATTGCAAATAGCAAATAGCAACAAAAGCTGCAGCGTAAACACTTTATGCTGGCACGCCAGCCAGCCAGCTAGCGCAGCTAGCGCACTGCAGTAGCGGCAGCAACAACAAGTGGCGGTGGTTAGCGGACTGGCAGTGTCGACTTCCCGATACCCTCTAATAAGAAAATAAACTCTAGAGATATTTCTATATATATTTAAAATGGCTTAAAACACAAAATATATGAAGAAAGAAGAACAAATATTACTAAATAAATAAAATATTACCTTACAAATTACTTTTGATATAAAATCTAGTAAAATTGTCCCAAAAAGTATGCCACTACAAGTCACACCTTCCAAAAAACCTTAAAATGTACAATGAATTGGTATCTATAGTAATATTTGATTTCAAATAAACATTGCTAAAATAAAATTCCTAGACAAAACAATAAGATTTAATTAATAAAATAAAATAAGAACAAATAAAACAAATATAGGTCATGCTTTTGATAACGAGACGATATGTATTTAATGCAAATACCTCGATTACCCGACCGATTGCCGCATGCGGGGTATCGAGAAAAAAAATCAACAGCTAACACACAACAGCTGCAGCAAAATTTGCAATAAAAATTGTATAAGCTATGCTATTCAAATGCAGCATTTGCAACGCGAGCTTCAGTTTATGAGTGTGCTCGCGATTGTGTGCGTGTGTGTGTCTGTGTAAAATAAAAAGCTTTTGCATTTTAGCGGCGATGACGTCACAGGCTGCATTTGTTGCATGCGATAGCAAAGTAAACACAGCAAAAGGCAAAAGCAAACACAAACAATGACAAAAGCAAGAGTTTACAAAGACAAAGCACAAAAGTGCCTCAGCAATGCCGAATACAGCTTTCCTGCTTTATTTTGTTTTAATTTATATAGCATACTTTCAGAGCGCTAAAAGTTTTTAATGAACATTTAATTTTTAACAAAAAAACTTGTTTTACATTGGTAAAATAATTATTTAAAGAAATACTAACAAATTGTATATTTGCAAGCATTTGAAATAATTTACAAAATTTGCTTCCGCTTCCAGAGAAGAATTTTCCACTTAAATAAGGTTTTATACCTTATTTGAAATATTGTAAATATTTATAGTAATTACTGTAACTGCTTTAATATCATACGAATAATAAATAAGATCATGTCCAGAGAATTGACCAACTTTGATATCGACTTTGGCCACAATTCGTGTCTTGCATTTTAATTAATAAGCAGAGGCGTAAAGGTTTTGTGTTTTTTTATTCGCAATCGAAATGTTTTTTTTTTGTCATCTGATTTTACATCGTGGTACAGTGAAACCTATTGATATAAATATATGTAGTTTTTTTCCTACGACAGAGATTTAATTTATTTGTATTTCTTAAATGTATGTATTATTAACCTAATCCAATTTTGGTATTCTGAGAATATTCAAATAATCGATTAGTATAAATGTTTAAATGTTTTTAATTAAATTATAAAAATAACATTTTAATGTAATTTCTTAGATTTATTTATCTCCCTTCGATTTGTCTGATTAGAACTTATTTTTAGCCCCACTGTAGTGGATTTTTATCAGTATAGCTCGTAAATGTTGAATGGTTATGCCGGTTTCATTAAATCGTTTTATTATATGTGCCATCAGTCTGATTGCCCTGGCTACAGTATATACTCTACTAAGTATAGTATAGAGTTTATTAGGTTTTTTTTATTTATTTTATATATTAATGAATAAGCTATAGAAATATAGATTTATAGCTTATATTACTTAGATCCATCTAGTACATTTTCCAGTGTTCATTTTTTCAGTTATTCCACTAATTAAACTATTTAAGTTGCGTTCGCCATAAATATAACTCAATCATTTAATAAATGCGTACTTTGAGACTTTGATTTATGAGTGCAATTTGTTAGAAAATATACGAAATTACTTTAATCATTTGGAATTTTCGAATACGAGACGAAAGTGATGACTTTTTTAAGCTATTTTGGTAACATCTCTGAATTCCAGCTATTCCAGTAATGTTCTCTTAAATTTATTCATTTTGTATTGCATCATTCCAGTTATTTTTTTTTTTTTTAATCATTGTCTTTCAGCAATTCCAGTAATATTTCATTATTCCATTTCTATTTATTATTTTCCAAAGTTAGCCGGAAGCGATCCCCACTGCCAATAACATAACTATCTCCCCATCTTCTTTCATTAATTTTATTAATTTTATATTTTTCCCACATAAGCCGGAAGCAGCTATTCCAGTACCCAGCACCCATTGCCTCTTCTTCCTATTCCTGTTGCGTTAATCATAAATATGGCCAATCGTATCGTCAAATATTTGCCCACTTTGAGAGAGTTTATGAGTGCAATTTGTTAAACAATATTGCGAATTAGTTTTATTATTCAGACCCGTGATGGGATTGGTAGAGAGTTGGGGAGATTGCGGGGGCTTGTTGGGGAACGGTGGGGAACGGTGGGGAACGGTGGGTGGTTGGGTTGGTTTTTCTGTTTACCTTATCAGGTAACATATGTAATTATTAAAAACCGCTCGTTGTTTGTTGCCGGTTGTTGTTGTTGTTATAGCTGGGAATCGATCGGATCGGCAGACGAACGAGTTTTTAGCTCTTGACTCTTGTCAGTTGATTAATTTTTTTTTATACATTTTTTTTTATTGTATATTTAGTGTACGCTCATTGCCTGAAACAAGGTCGAGAGAGAGAGAGAGCGAAAGAGCAAGAGATTGCGCCTAATTAGCGAGGCAAACAAATGCGATCAACGAATTTGTTTACGGCTAAAAAAAAAACAAATTTAATTAACTAAATCAATAGAAGATGAGGAGAGCAGGGCTATGGCGCTGGAGTTCAAACGGCGGCAACGACGACAGAAGGAAGGGATTTTTGCGGATCTGAAATATCTGCGTAATCAGAGCACTCAAATATAGAAAGAAAATACACTCAGACTTTGACTTTGACTTATATATATTTTAAATTAATTTAAAGAGATAACTTGAATACATATTTTTCTATAAAAAAATATATTTTCTTTAATATATTTTTAAGAAATATTTGGCAAAAAATAAGAATATTAAGAATTTTACAAAGTTTTTGATGAATTTTTCATTTAAAGTAAAATGCTTTCCAAACTCTGCTTGATTTTCCTGAAAATTAAATTAAAATAAAAGGGATTTCCTAAAGTTATTTTATAAATATTAAAAAAAAGAAAAAACACTGTAACTGATATTAAATATTAACACAATTTCCAGACATACATATAACTAACAAACTAAAAAATTAAATAAAAAACAATGTAGTTTACTTATAAGAAATATATATGTTTTATGTTTACTTACAAGAAGCATATTAACCGCAAAACCCTGGCAACTATGGCTGATACTCATCCGATAGCTCTATAATTAAGTATACAGCGTACGAAATAAATAATAATAAAAACGTGTTTATATATTAATTATAATAATAAATGGTTTATGTAAGCATCGGAATGATCGATCTACCATATATTAATTACTCGCTTTTTTTGTTTTTTTTTTGCCCGGTGTGTGCGATTATCGCCAGGGCGATGATAAGCGCTGATTAAAAGCAAACAGCGATGGCAATCGAATCGCCTGCCCTGCGTCTCTCTCCACTCCGCCGACGATTGCGATTTCTCGATTTTGGGTTTTCGCCTCGCCGCGCGCTCTACGCTTGCCAACCCTTTGGCATTCGCCAGTGGAGCGCGATCGCGTTAGGTACGCGGCCGCTGGAACTCGCTATTCCCGGACTCGAATCCACATCCACAAAAATGTCAGCTCATCCGGGCTCCAACTCGGGCGCCGCCGCGCAGGCGCTCAATGGTCAGTACCCGGAACTGGCCTACGCGGACGCCGACGCGGACTCCGACTCCGGATCCGGATCCGATGAGGTGCTAGGAGCTCAGGAGCAGCTACCCGAGCAGCGTCAGCTGCTGGGAGCAATGGCCGGCCGGAAACTATCCCTCAGCGAGCGACGCAATGTGGAATTGCCGCTCCTCAAGGTGGTCAATGAACGAACACCGGCGGAGGCGCCGCCGCCGCCGCCGGAACGTGGCTCATCACCTGCGGACACACCCTCGCCGTCGGAGGCCTTTGCCCCCGGACTGCGACGCAATTCCATATCGATGCCATCGGGCATTAATGCCCTGGATTTGGAGGCACTGCGTCTGCGGCATCAGATGCAGCCACAGGATGCCCTGCACGAGGAGATTGTGAGTTAATTTGTAATATTTATGGGGATAAAGTAAGGAATTTAATGGGAAATTTATATTGGATGGAAATAAGTAATCTCTAGCCGCATACCAAATTTCAGAGCCATTGAACAAGTATTACAATTTCTAGACACATTTTAGTTGCTCTCCGAAATAGTTCCTGTATGCAGCAGTTACTTACAAACCCAGCTTAAGTTCGGGGCATTCAACTGCAGCTCGTGTTCTTCGTGTTTTTTTTTCCTGAAGCTATAAATATATATATATATATATATAATAATTGCAGCAAACCAGTTAAAAAATTAAAATACAATGCGTACTCAGGCGGCTCGTCATCGCTTCTCTAGTCTCACTTACACAAAATAATAATTCCCCGAAAAAATATATACATATATATCCAAACGATAATTGAGCTTTAATTATAGTAAGTTTGCAAACACTTCACATGTGACACAAAACCCGAAATACATTTCCATCACATGATGAGGATGAGGATGATAATGATGATGATCTCTGGTCCATTGTCATAGGTACACAGAGGTATCAAGCAATTTTAGCACATTTAATTAAGCCAGCTAAGTAAGGCAAAAGCTTGATAAATCTTTTAAATATTTAATAATATAAATATATATAATATTGCCAAGTCTATAATAATTTTTAAATCTATAAACTTATTCAAAAATAGAGCTCATTCAAATTGGAAATAAATACTTTGAAGGGTGATCTACCTATATCATTAAATATTAAAATATATATATATCACCTTAAAGATCCTCCCCCCAAAGATGCTCCAAATTCGTGCTCATAGCTTCCGAATCGCTTTAACATTATATATGCATATTTATGCCAACAAGATGTGTTATCATTTAAACGACTTAATTTGGTTGAGATCGAAAAACCACTTAAAGCGAAAACTGGTTTCAGAAGCTTGCAAATGTGATGTGTTAACAATTGTATATAATTCCCGGAGTGCGAGATAATTTTCTGATTGATTCCTGATATATATCAGAAGTATATATATTTACATTATTCATGCGCCACCGCCTCGCTCAGAACTATCCAATTTGTATCTAGTATTAGCGCAGCCAGCCACGCGTGGGAGATTCTATCTATTATTTTGTAATCGGAATCAACATCATTACTGCTATTTGTTAGTGAGAAAAAAATAAAGGAGAGAAAAACGAATGTATGACTTGCGCTAATTATAGAGCTGCAAATAAGACGGCGGGCGGCCAATGCGGCGTATGTGTGATTTAACCAAGCTGTCGCACAAAATAGCACACATACGCAGTGGTGTCTTTCATGGCGGCAGCCCAGAAGTATGCAATGCCTGACTATTCTGTCTTTATACAGCGAAGTGTGTATTAAGAAATAATAATATTAAAATAGTAAATAAAAATAAAAAATAGAAAAATAAATAAATAATAAATTAATAAATAAGTCAATAAATCAATAAATAAATATAAAAACAAATAAATGAATCAATAATTAACAATTAATAAATTAGTCAATAAATCAATAAATAAATATAAAAACAAATAAATGAATCAATAAATAAATAAATAAATCAGTAAATCAATAAATACATAATTAAATTATTTAATTAATTAATAAATTAGTCAATAAATAAATAAATAAATACATAAATAACAAAAAAAATAAAAAAATAAATGAATGGATCAATAAATAAATAAATAAATACACAAAAAAAAATTTATGAATTAGTTAAGAAATAGATCCACATATATCTATATATAAATAAATTAATAAATAAATAAATCGATAATTAAATGATATGTTCACAAACGAATTAACAAAAAAATAAAGTCATAAACAAATAAATAAAGGAATGAATCAAAAGGTAAATAAATATATAAATATATGAATGAATATATAAATAAACAATTAAACAAATAACAAATAACAAATAATTAAATAAATACATAAATAAATAAATAAGTAAATGAATTAATGAATAAATAAATAAATTAAGGAATTAATGAGCAAATAAATAAATACATAAAAATATAAATTAATGAATGAATAAATAAATAAATACATAAAAGCATAAATACATAAAAGCATAAATAAATAAATGAATAAATAAATAAATGAATATATGAATTAATACATAAATAAAGAATTAAACAAATAAATAAATAACCAAGTAAATAAACAAATAAATATCTAAGTAAAGTAAATTTAAAAATAATTAATACAAAACGGAATATCAATGAGAATATTAAATAAAAGCAAGAATGGGAAAGGGAAAAGTGTTCTCAATTGATTGGGAATTTATTTTTTTAAATATTTCCCATTTTTAGCTTTTTTAATGCAGTTTTAAAGTTTAAAGTGCTATTTTTGTTGGGTGTTTGAGTCAGATTTTGGTTTGTATTTTAAAAGGTTTTTGCAAAAGTTCTTAGGTTGTTCTTGGTACTCTTTTTTATAGAACTTTTAGGGCCGTTTATCGGCACGCTTTCGTTTGTTATAGCCATTTCTTTGCACATTTAAAAGCTTAAATTAACAGACATTTTTAGCAACTTAGCACTTGGGCTTTAGTTTAGGCCAAAAAAAAACAGCCCAGAACCAATTTAAAACTGGATGGAAAGCGGTTCTAGGTTCAATCCGTTAAGAGAAGGTTAAGGAATGGCAGCATAAACAGGGATGGACATTGTCAATAAATGATTTATCTTTATCCCATTCCAAAATCATGTAAGAAATCCTTCAAAAATATCAAAGTAATTAAAAATTATTTAGTTCATAGATTGCCCTATATCAAGCCAAAATAATGAATGTGTTTCAACTAATATTTATGGCCTGCAGTCACCATAAAATGCCGCTGGACTAAGGAAAAAAAGCGCGAAAAGCGGCCAGGAAAAGCCACATAACCAATCGGGCGGAGGTATTAGGAGGTAGCTACAATTAATTTACGACTGCCGGGGCTATTCCATCACAATCCCAATCTCCATCTGAATCCAAAACAAAATGATATTCCCACAGCGCGAGAGAGAGAGAGAGCACAGCTTACTTTTCGCTCTTCTATCTCTCTTTTATTTTATTTTTTTGAGTGTGGGCTGCTGCCAGCGTCGACAGAGGCAGCGACGGCGACGAGAGCGTTGCGATTAAAACGCATAAATTGCGGCTTCAAAAACAATATTCAGGCAATAGCGATCCGACAATTATCGACGGTTAACAGTGCGATCGCGGCCGGCGTTAACAGCGTCCGAGTGTCAGTCAGTTTTTAATTATCTTTGCGATCCAGCGAATATACCCTGATACCCTGTTTTATTTGTTTTATTTTTTTTTTGAGGTTTAAACAACCTATAATATATATAGTGTATACCCTAAACTGTGATTGGGGCTGTGAAATCTGTGATTTATTCAATTCAAAACCCATATTATTTTTGGTGTTTAAAATACCCTGATACCCTGTTGTGTATTTATTTTAGAAAATATATGAATTTTAATGTGAAACCTTTTAATTTTTTTGTGTATTAACTACTTTGGAAGATCTATAAATAATTACAAAGTTCCTTAGTTTTTATTTAAGCCCCAACAACCACATATAATTTACAAAACCCAAACCTCTAGTGTTTTTAAATCTTTTTTTATTAAAAAGAAAATCGAAATATACCTATGTGCAGTGTAAACTTTAATATTTCTCACCGAATAATATTATTTGAACTTCATGTAATATTATTTTGCCTTCTAAAAGCTGTCCTTACCTATAATTATTATTTTTATAGTTCAAACAATTAACTGTGATATTAAAAACCAAAGTTTATATAACAAAAAAAAAAAAAACACAATGAGCTCACCCAATGGCAGTCGCTTTATCCTGTCGAGCGTTTCTGCCGAACCGAAAAAACCCCAAGATCAAGCTATAGACACCGATATAATAGTGGATATCAGTGAGGATTTGGATAAGGATAAGGCAGGTACTACTCTTATTAGCTGCTATATATAGTATATTATATATATATATATATATATCTTTGCGGTTTATTTTGCGAGTGGCACCTTGGCTCGGCTCGAGTGACGCCTTTGCGCTAATTGCACTCACCTTTACCTTGTTCGCAGGTGCCAAAAGCAGACCAGAGTCCGCAGCTCAGTTACAATTGTTTACTGTTTGCTTTATCAATTGCTAATAGCACTAAAATCCATATAGTATATATATTGAGTAATATATAATGTAAGAAATCGCTTACAGATAGCCGATGATGGGGCCTCCAGCCTGGGCACACCGACTCCGGCGGCCAGCACATCGTTGAATACGCCGGATA
This sequence comes from Drosophila baimaii, assembly GCA_018874675.1. Lineage (NCBI taxonomy): Eukaryota > Metazoa > Arthropoda > Insecta > Diptera > Drosophilidae > Drosophila > Drosophila baimaii. Next base: position 92,521 of record JAEIIU010057348.1, on the reverse strand, counting down.
AGGCCGGCAGTTCCATCAATTTCGCCAATGCCAATGCAAGTGCCAACGATGACAGCGACGATGAGTTCGGAAATGCCAGGCGACCAGTTCATCGGTGAGTTAATGCATATAGTTTCTATAAAACTATCCTAAATGTTAATAATAATAATAAAATCCTAAAAGAAGATAATAACACTATAACTAGAAATCCTAGACCATACTTTGTTAGGAATATATCTATACCAAATATGTTCTCTATTTACTTTTTTATACCGACCCCATAAAGTATATATTATATATATTCTTTTGATCAGCATCACTAGCAGAGTCGATCTAGCCATGTCCGTCTTCCTAGCTCTCCGCCTGTCCGTCTGTCCGTCAAACTAGTCTCTCAGTTTTTGAGCTATCGGGCTGAAACTTTTAGAATCATCTTATATCTTTCGCAAACAGTATATAAGTTGAAACGGCCGGAATCGGACTACTATATCCTATAGCTGCCATAGAAACGATAGGGAAAAATTGGCATATTTTCGCTAGTTTTCAAGATATTTGAATGGAACTTAATTTGAGCTCCTATTATATAAATTCAGCTACACCCTAGAAATTTCATTGAAATCGGACTAATATATTATATAGCTGCCATAGGAAAGATCGGTTTAAATTCATATTTTACATATGAATTTTACATTTTACATACATTTTACATTATACATGCTCTTTTTAAACAATAAGAGCACTTTGTTAAAATTTTCATTAAAATCGGCCAACTATATCCGATAGCTATCATATAAACATATATGCGAAACAGGGTGTTTCGTGTAATTTATGCTCTTAGTATGAAAATCTTGTTTAATAAGTAACAAATTATCTGCTCTGCCTGAACTTAACTTTTGTTACTTGTTTTCTATTATTTTATTTAACATTTTAAGAGTCTTTTAATTGAATTAAATAATAAACAAGATAAATACCTAATTGAGAGCCTGTAAAAATTGGCAAATAACTAATAAATATGATATATAAATTATTAAAATATACAGGATAATATATTACAAATAATTCAGCAATGAGTAAGAATTCTTTACTATCTTTATTACTAAATTTATGGCCTTAAAGTTCAAACCGCACCGACAGGATCTGCCACTTGGTTTTTTTTTGCCATTTAAACATCCATATATCTTAAGCTTTAACTCACACATTTGGCGGCATTTGATTCATCGGGAGCAATTAGATTAATTAATTGAAAGTCGCTCGGCGCTGACAGTAATTTAATTTGTAATGTGTCATGCGGGAACGTGCCATTTTCTCCACCCACATTCCACGCCTCATTGATAAGCACCCCCTGTCCCACTGGCATTTATCAGTTACAGTTACTACTGCCGCTGCCCAATGCTAATTTTTATTGTGATTTTCATTCGATTTTGTTTTTTCCCCGCCTCCAGAGACAACTATGTACCTACATATATAGGTAACTTATATGGAATCGGGGAAGTGTTGGCTCAATAACAGTAATTACCAGCACACAATCGTTGGGGATTATATGGCATATAGTTAGCACTTGACAATGTGGAATAAACGCTTTACTTGTTATTAAATATATTTATATAATTAATTGTGTACTTTTATTTATACACTTCGGTAGAAGCTGTGAAGAGTTTTCGCCTTTTACATTAGCTATTATTATACATCAAAGTTTACATGTTGATATACAAAATAATATAGCTATTAAGAGCAAATATTTATGTTTATAATAAATGCAATTATGTTAAGTAAGCTGCACTTGAATTTATTTGTAAAAAATATTATAAAAAGGCAATCCTAAATTATTATTTATTACTATTAATCATATTTGTTAGGAAGAATCATCTTGTTGAAAATGTATATATTTTATATTGATTTATGTGATATTTAAATCTGATAAAAAATAAACTAATTAAAGCCTGCGGTGGGAACCTGATATTTTCCGAGTTTGGTTATCAGTTTGTTTGTTTTTTTTTTGTTTATTTATAAAAAATAAAACTGCCTAGCAACTAGAATCTTTAGCTGGGCTTTTCACGTATTTGTAAGTGTCAACTTTGCATAAACGAAAGCTTGAGTTTCTTACATAGTGTAGCATGCTCGATTATGCCCCATTCACACTGAAAATGTTAAGATATTTTCTTACAATTGAGAGTTTTTATTGCAGTTGGAATTCAACAAATTGAATCTTTATTTTTTGAATACCTAGATAACCCTAGACAACAAGATAATACAAAAATCATGACATTTGTGATCTTTAAATACAGAAACTATACTCTCTTTGGTGCCAAAAACTCCCTTATACACTATTTTTGTTTTTTCTAAAGTAAAAATATACATTTTTGTATTAAATTATTGATTTGTTATCCCAAAACTCTATAATATTTTATTTTTTTAAGTTATATGGCGACCGTGATGCAAAAACCATATCAATACTAATATAACATTCTGTACAGTATGATTTATTTATATAAATTAACAAAGTAATACAGCTTAAAGTTCACTAAAGGATTCGGCTTATGGTTGGATCCTACCAATTAAAAATTAATTTCTTAAGTATATCTTAAATTTCTTATAAATTTCGAGTCACAAAAAAAAGTGCAACAAAATGTTACCTCATTTCACCCCCTTTTCTTTTTGCAAACTCCTTTTGATAGAGATCATAATTCCCGTATTAACTATTTTTTGAATGGTCTTATAACCCAGATAACTCAGCAGATATTTTGATCCCCCCGAAGCAAGCTTCATATCTCAGAGATTTCTCCAAAAAAAAAAAAAGTAAAATTCCGTGTCATACTGATACCGCCGACAAACACACACAACACACACGCGATCGGAGCAATTTACCCGCTTAAGCGAATTACACAAAAGGAGGGACCGGGCGACCGTAGGGGTCTCCAATCTGATAAGTTAATTTTCGGAGGAGATGGAGGAGGAGGAGGAGGAGGCGGAGGAGGAGGATGTATCTGTGTATCTCAGTCTGGGGGCGAGAGCCGACGGCTTGGGCAATCCAGCTCAGTTGATGGTCGTGATTAGGCGTGATAGCACATCCCAGCGACGTGTAACCTCTCTACAAGATATTACAAATCATATATACACACATATACATATATATATATATATTTATATATCGGCTATATAGGCGTGTTTACGAGCTGCGGCAACTCTTATCAACTTTAGCAAATAAATCAGGCCAAGCAAGTATAAGTATCATATAATTATAGAGAGCGTATCAGCTCTCTGTCTAGATTTTTGAGTTTTTTTTGTTTGTTTTGCCCATTTTATTATTATTATTTTTAATTTTTTTTTTATTATAGTATATTGTTTTTTTGGTTCTGCAATGAGGGGAGGGAGAGGAAAAACAAAATAAAGTGTGTTATGTAAACAAATCTTTGAACGAGTGTCTTCCGCTCTGATAAGAGACGATAAGCTGGCCTTCTACACCCTGCAAGTTCAGGGGGCTTTTTTATATAGTTTTTTAAAAGGCTAAATCTTACTCTAAGTCTTAGGATATTCAATTATTTAAAATCTGTACTATATACATATATTCCATTCTAATTAAAGAAACCCAAAGATCTCTGAAGTAAATATATATAGAGATATTTAAGCTTTCGTTGTGTCTTTTGACTTTTTAAAGCTATATATTTATTATTTATTTACAATAAGTTTCAAGCTATGTTTCTGTAAAATATGTTCAAAAATTTAACATTTATATATACTTTAAATTTTTAAATATATTTTTCTTGATAGTATTTATATATTTTTTTCTTAAAATAAAGAAATATAGAAATTGAAGATCTCTTTGGGTTTTTTGACTCTTAAAACTATATATTATTTATTTATTTAAGTTTTAATTTTGTTATTACTATATTATTTATTTATTTAAGTTTTAAATAATATTTCTGTAAAATATGTTAGTAAATTTAAAATCTATAGTATAAATATATGTATATTTTTGGTTAATAATTTCATATTTTTTTCAAGTGCAAGCTGCTTAAAATAAGAAAAAAATATAGAAATTCAAGATCTCATTAGGTTTGCTGACTCTAGTTCTCTCTCGATTCTCTAGTGAGCTTAGAGCTGACATCAGCGGAACATATATGACATATAAACATATATATATATATATATATATATAGCAGCCCCTGCTTATCATCAGGCTCATAAATGATGTTCTGGGACTGTCTCCCTGCTTACTATATACTCTTATATCAATTTATACTATATATCTCATATAAACTCATATATCAAAGAAACCACAGAGGTTAACTCTGCAAAATATTATTGTTAACAACTCGGAATCCAAATTAAACCATCAAATTGTATTTATATATAATTTATTAAACAGAAAAGTAATTTTTTGAAATATCTTTTATATATAGAGATCGCTTCCGCAGCCGCAGACGTGCCTCAATAGCCCCCCTGCCCGCCTTGCGACTCAACAGCAAGGAGATGTTGGCCAGCGACTTTGATAGCCACAGTGTGGCCTCCAATCAGGCCTCCATTACCAGTGTGAACTCCCTGGCCAGCTTGCTGAGGGAGAAGATGCAGGTGATAATATTAATAAATAAAATAAATAACTAATGCAGACTAATCCTTACGATTTTGCAGGCCTTTCCGCAGTTGATACGGAAAAAGAAGCGGGAGACCAAGGACTATAAGATCAAGATCTTTGTGATTATTATGTTTTTCATTATCATATTTCTGGTGAGTAAACAGAGGACTCTAAATCCATAAAAAGTAGGGTATTTATATAGTTTGTGTTCCTATAATTCCCAACTATTTCTGTCTCATGTCAGAACTTATGTTTTGAGGTTTTAAGCTACCCTTTGAAGCTGCTTATCACCTGTGGTTGTCTTTATTTTAACATGAAAAGTGCTTGCTGAAATGTGTCAAAAGTACCTACATTCAAACTTAGGGTTTTTGTTCTTTTCCGTTAAATATATAGGCCCACAGATAGGTTATCTTCAAAAGACATATATCTTATTATCTTAATTATAATTCCAGATCGGCTACGCCTATGTGGCCTACCACCAGCAGGTGCTCACCAAGAGCTACTTCCAGAAGATCAAGTTCAATTCGCACGATCGCATCCTTCGGATACTGAGTCACGAGGACAAGGAGGTGATATCCGGGCAGCTGGGCGTTACTTTGGGCTTTGATACGGCGCCGTTCCACTGCCTGGAGGAGCAGCGTCGCTCCGATGGCAGTGTGTGCATCGAATGGAATGGGATTGCCCGGTTGCATATGAATTTCGAGGATAAGGGCGTCTTCCGTTGCTACACGCTGCAGTGGCAGGCGCTGACGCCGGGCCTCCTGCCCACCGATTGCTACGAACTGAAGCGGGACAATGGTCTGTGGTTTGGCGGCGGAGTGACCAAGGGACAGGAGTGGTCCCTGAGCTATGCCAACTTTGACTTTGCCCCCTACGCCTCGGGGGACAGCAAGGTGCATCAGTTTGGGAATGGGGTGAAGCGGTATTTCATTAACTCCATTGGCGTGGCCATGCAGGTGAGTGCCGGAGTGCAGGACAACTAGAACTAAATAAACAAATTAATAATTAAAGAACTAAATAAGAAAATGAATAGCTAAATAACTAAACAAATGAACAACAAAATGAACAGCTGGGTAACCATTTAATTAAATGAACACAGGAAGAGCTAAATGAACAGAATGAATAACAAATGAGGAAATAGATAGCAAAGAAAGTAAATGAACAACTGATTAAATAACTAAACTAATGAACAATATATTAAGCAATTAAGTAACTCAATAACTAAGTCAACAGATGAAAGCTAATTTAACTAAATGAATAACTGAATAAATGAACAAAGTAGAGAACAACTGAATGAACATCTACATAACTTAATGATCGCCTAAGTTACAGTATGCTTGTACGAACAGTTGAAGTTACTGAATCAACTAAAACTAAACAAAATAATAGTTAAACAACCAAGTGAACCACTGAATGAACAAATGAAGTCACTAATCAAATGAATAAACACCTCAGTAACTGAATGAACAATTAATGAACAGAGTAGACAAATGTAAAACTGAATGAATAACCCAACAAATGAATAACTAAGCAAATTAATTAACAGATGAATATATAAAAACAATTGAACGAGTAACTGAACAGCTGAGTAAACAAATGAACAACTAAGATAACTAAATGAACAGCAGAGTTTTGAAAAGAACAACTGATTAAATAACTAAAATAATAAACAACATATTAAGCAATTAAGTAACTCAATAACTAAATGAATAGATGAGAGCTAAAGGAACCAAATGAATAACTGAATAAATGAACAAATAAGTGAACATTTGAATGTAAATAGCTTAATGGTCGCCTGAGTAACTGAATTAATATATGAACAGTTCAAGTTAGTGAATCAACCAACAACTAAACAAAATAATATAAAAACCACTAAATTAACAAACGAAGTCATTGAACAAATGAATAAACAGCTCAGTAACTGAATGAATACCTAAAGAACAGAGTAAACAAAGAAACAAATTAGCGAATTAATTAACAAATGAAAACGATGAACTGAGTAACTAAACAGCTGAGTAAACAAATGAATAACAAACAGAACTAAGTGAAAAACGGAACAATTGAACAAATAAGTAAAGATTTGAATGAACATCTAAATAATTAAATTAGCAGCTGAATAACTGAATTAATATATGAACAGATTAGGTAACTAACTAAATTTATAACTAAACAAATAAAGAACTGAGTGAATTAAGAAACAAATGCATAGATAAACAAATAAATGAACAAATGAACAGCCTATGTCACTGAACAACTTAATGAACAGCTGAATGAACAGAATGAACACATAAAGAACAGAGTGAACAAATGAACAACTGAAGATAAAGAACAGAGTGAACAACAAATGAACAACTGAATGAATAACATAACAAATGAATGAACAAATGAAGCGACTGAACAAATGAATAAACTGCTTAGTAATTGAATAAATCCATAAAGAACAGAGTAAACAAATGAACAACTTAGCAAATTAATTTACAAATGAATATGAAAGCAATTGAGTGATGAACTATATAACTGAATTAGCTGAGTAAACAAATGAACAACTTGTTACCTAAAAACCCAAATGAACAATTGAGTTTAAAAATGAACAACTGAATGCAGAAGTTGTACATCCGCTCCCACGAATCAACACCTGATCCCCCCACTGAAACCCCACTTTATCCAACCCCCAGGTGAGTGAACGAACGCCGCTGCAACTGGGCGTCAATCGGACAGAGAATCGCTTCTGCCTGCGGGCGGCCAACGATGAGTTCACCTTCGTGAACCGCCTGACCCCGCTGCCGCAGCTGGACTACCGCATCTGTACGACAGAGGATATGCGCAGCCTGCACATGCTGATGACCCAGCAGAGCCTGTGGGATGGCCTCAAGGAGCAGGAGTTCAAGGTGCTGCACTCACTGCTGGAGGAGCCAGTGTGGCGGATACCGCACGCCGAGACGCCCGAATCCTTGAACGAGTCGGCCATTTGTGACTACTCGGAAAGTGCCATTGCCATGGGCCTGGGCCACATTCTGATCAATGAGTTCTGGCAGGAGAATATCGGTGACTTTACGGTGGACAAGGCACGATTTCCCACCATGAAGGACACCATCGATGTGCTGCATCGACGCGGCTTCAAGGTGGTGCTCACCATCCAGCCGTTCATCAGCACGGACAGTGCCAACTTCAAGGATGCGGTGAGTCGCAAGCTGCTCATCTACGAGCGCCACTCGGAGCGCAGCATACCGGCGCTGACGCGCTACAAGAGCAGCTCCAGTGCCGGGGTCCTGGACATCACCAATAATGCCTCGGTGCCGTGGCTGCTCGAGAAGCTGCAGCGCCTGCGGGATGAGTACGGGGTGCAGAGCTTCTACCTGGACCTGGGCACCGGCTACAATCTGCCGCACTACTACCAGTGCCGCCAGACGCTGGACAATCCGGATACCTATGCCAGGCTCTTTACCGAGAGTCTCGAGGGTGCTGGCCTGATGGCGGTGTCCACGGCGAGTGTGGTGCCAAAGCCGCCGACCTTCCTGAGCACACCGCCGGCGAATGCCACCTGGGAGGGATTGCGAGAGACGCTGGCCGCTGTCCTCAATTACGGTGTCATCGGGTATCCGTTTGTCCTGCCCGGTGTCATTGGCGGCGACTATCTGCTGCAGCGGCCGCTCACCAAGATGGTCTCGTTCTATTCGCTGGCCCAGCCACCGCTGCCCGATCCGGAACTCTTCGTCCGCTGGCTCCAGCTGGCCACCTTTATGCCGGCCATGCAGTTCAGCCATCTGCCGTCGGAATATCGCAGTGATTTCGTGACCCGGGTGGCCCAGGAGCTGAAGGATGTGCGCCAGACGGTGGTGATAGCGTTGCTTAAGAAATATCTCAGTCCGTCGATGAACGAGGGCTTGCCGCTGGTCCGTCCGCTCTGGATGATGGATCCCCACGATCCCGCCTGCCTCATTGTCAGCGATGAGTTCTCCGTGGGCGAGGAGCTGATTGTGGCCCCGATCCTTCATGCGGGTCGCGAGGAGCGAGAGGGTGAGGAGGAGTCCCAGACATTGATGGATTTATTTACTTAAAATTATATTTTTTATTTTATTATTTTTTTTTTTTTTTTAGTTTACTTACCCCAGGGCGTGTGGAAGGATGGCATCGATGGTTCCCTGCGTAAGGGCAGCCGCTGGATGCACGGCTATCGTGTGCCCAAGGATAAGATTGCCTACTTCCGCAAGATGCCGGACAATACGCGCTTCTAGGAGGAGCCTGTATCATCCACCATTCCGCCATGTGATATGAACGAGAAGAGAGACCATCATTCCATTATTTCCCCATCTATATAGTATTTAGTAACCCAAAATATGATATATTATGTAATACCTAAGATATGCCTTTTTTTTGTTTTTTTTTTTCGTAATATTAGTTAATTGCTCAATTAAAATATGTCTTCCACTACCATTGAAGTGCTTTGGTATGATCAAAAAATAATTATAAAATAAACAAAAAAGAAAACCGAAATTTTTTATGTTTTGGGTATAAAAAAAAAACATTTAAATGTTGTCAAAAAGTATGCGTATTAAATTATTGAAGCATATTTACAATAAATAATAATTAAACACAATGCCCATACGTCCCTCCATGTTTCGTGTCCGTCAGTTCTTCTTTTAAGATCTCTATAAGGTAAATAATTAAATTTTTTGTTTAATTATTAATGCATAATCAATTATTTCTTCTTAACAAAATTAGAAATTTTATTTTGGGAGTAACCTATACAACTGAATGACTAAATTTCTAAGAGCATCACCAATATATGTATTTAGCAAAACAAAATATGCTTCCAATAAAAGCTCATAAAAAGGCCCACTTCCGGTACTTTCAATATATATCGATATGCAGTTAGTATCGTATCAATGAGAAAATACCAGGCAAACAGGAAGTGCAGGTCGACGCTTGTCTCTTTGCTAAAAAAAAAGTTCTTTTGTCATCTCTATTACTCTATTATTGCTTTAAAATGTATCGGGGCGCCTTGTACTCGATAAACGACTCTTTTTCTATAAAACTTCCTATATCGATGATACCGAATTCTGGGTACTTTAAATCGATATCATCATATCAATCATATCATATCGATATGCAGATAGTATCGTATCGATGAGAAAATACCAGGCGAGCAAGAATGACAGCTAGTCGACATCCATCGTACCGCGCGATAAAACTTATTTTGTCATCTCTATAATTTAAAGACGTTATTTTATATTCAAACGCCATAGTTACCGTTAGGTTTATAGTATTTCTAGGCGCCTAGTACTTAGAGAGCTTTCTCCCACTGAAATTTCCACTGGAGAATGAGAGTTGGTATTCTTTTGGGAACACGCCAATGCGACCAATTGCAAAATATACCACACAAAAATATACCACAATCGATAACGATAGCAGGTGCCGTGGGCCAACCTTATCGATTACACCACAGCTGTTTTGCCAGCCAATAACAATAACTTCCCAAAAAAAAAAAAAAAAAACTGAATTAAAAGCTAAGCACATGGAGACCGTGGATCAACCGGCGCCAGGGGCCAGGGAGCCCGCGCCCGTGCCCCCCGCTGTGCTCAGCCTGAGCAACTGCCCGGGCACCACGCCCGGCCAGCCGCAGAGCAAGAACCAGCTGAAGAAGCAGCGCAAGCTGGCCGAGTACGCCGAGCTGCGGAAATTGCGCAGGGAACGGGAGCGTGAGCGCAAGAAGCAGAAGCGCCGCGAGGCCAAGGAACTGGGCCTGCCCATCCGCACGGGTCCCTCACGCAAGGAGCTGAAGAAGCGACAGGCGGCCGCCACTGTGGTGGCCAACGGCGTTGACCCGGCGCTCTCGGTGGCCATTGATCTGGACTATGACGAGCTGATGCAGGAGCGTGACATAGCCAAGTGTGTGAAGCAATGCCTGCGCATCTACACCATCAACAGGCGGAGCGCACGCCCAGGGAAGCTGCACTTCACAGGCATCCGGAGCAATGGCCACATACACGAATCCTTCCGCAAGAACGACGGCTGGGAGAACTGGCATGTGGAATATCACTTTGATCGCAGCCACATCGACGTGTTCGAGCGCCAGCGCTTGGTCTATCTCACCTGTGAGTCCGACCAGGTGCTGGACAAGCTGCTGCCGGGCACCACCTATGTCATTGGCGGCCTGGTCGATCACAATCACTTCAAGGGCCTGTGCCATCAGCGGGCCACAGAGGCGGGCCTGACCACCGCCCGACTGCCGCTGAGCGAGCATGTGGACATGAAGACGCGCTCTGTGTTGAGTACCTATCATGGTGAGGAGAAGAGGGTTTCCAAGAGGGCTTCCTAGCTAACCTCCTATACCTTTTTTTTTTGCAGTCTTTGAGCTGCTCACCAAGGTGGCTGCTGGTCAGGACTGGACAACAGCGATTCTGGACACCATACCGCTGCGTAAGGGCGCCAAGGCGAAGGCGGTTAATGGCAAAGAGGCGGCGGCGGCGGCGGCGGTAGAGGACGATGAAGAGGAGGAGGAGGTGGAGGAGGCCAAGACAGAGCAGGAGCAGCTCAAGAACTCACCCCAGGACAGTTGACCCCAAATCGCATTTCGAGGTCTTTTTGATTTTTATTTTAGTTTCTTTTTTTGTTTTTACAAAATCACATTTAGTTTTGTTTCGCAAATTAAATTACAACTTAAACAATACATAGCGCAAATAATAATAGTAATAATAATAATAATAATAATAGAGAAGAAAAAAACCGAAAATAAGGTGTATTTACTCGATTTCTCTCATATATATATATATATATGTTCTTTATGTTCCTACAACGTGCGCCGCAGTGATGATGATGGCCAGCGGCGACAAAAGTCGCCAGTGAAAAAATTACTAATTTCCATTATATCTCTCTTTTTTTTTCTCTCTATGTTTGTGCACGTCATATGGCGAATGGTTTAAAAAAAAAAAAAATAGTATATATATATAATAGATAGCACCGAACCAGATTTTTTGGATTAATAATTGTTTGCCTTTTTGCTCTTCGCCTGTTGTTTTTTGTTTTTTTTTTTTGGTGTTTGAATTGCTTGGATTTGGGTTCAGATTAAGTAGATTAACGCCCTTCTATATAAACCATACATATTAGGTGAGTGTGAGTGTGTTGAGTGTGTGCGTGTGTGTATATAAGTAGTATATGTACATGTCGCCTACTGTGTCTGTCCAAAGACTTTGTAATTGTAAGATGAGTAACGCGCAAACATTTGATTTCGCTTTTCAATAACAATGCCACAGAAATTTCAAGAAAAACGACATAAACTCGCGCAGTATAAAGTGAAATTTAAAAGGTTTTAAAACCATATAAAATCGGGCAAAGCTCTAAAGCGATCGCTCTCACGAATTATCAAGAATATTTCCACTAAAATAGAAATCTTATGGCGTTATCCATTTTTAAAATTTCCAAGTCTTTGGTCTGTCCCTCGTTGTGGTTTCTGTGATCGCAATAAAACAAGAACAAATTAGCGGAAAGTACAAACTAGAGTCAAAAAAGTAAAAGTAATAGTAAAAGTAATAATAATAATAATAATAGGATTAAGCAAGAGGGTTAAAAAAGCAAACGTTAAAAAAAAAAACGACAAAAACTCTACACGATCTCTGATTCTGAAAACATTTTTGGCTTAACTTTAGAGGATAGTGTTTAGTTTAGTTTAGTTTAGGTTTTTATATTGTTTAAATATATATACACATATATAAAGCAGTTAAGCTAAATATATATAGTATATATATATATATATAGTATATATAACTGATCTCCACCGGGGAAAATATACATATAACCAGCTCCAATTCGTCCGTCTATTTGTGTGTTTGTCGATTTTAGCACGTTGTGTGTATAGTGTGGGTATTGTGTGTGTGTGTGTTGTATGTATGTTAAGATAATAGCTTTATATAATACGGCAAAAATCGCACCCGGATCCGGATCCGCAAAAACTAGACCAGATCCGGCTCCGATATTTACTTGAAGTCATCCGTTTCAAGTATCTCAAAGTCACTCTCATCGGACGAGTCCAAGGCGGTAACAATGCGTCGCTGCTGCTGCTGCTGCTCCCGACTCGCATCCACGGTGGCCACCGCGGCCGTATCACCATCACCGCCAGCCGCAGCACCCGCTCCCCACTGAACCAAACCAGAGACAAGGCTGGGCAGCAGCTTGCCGCTGTTGGCCAGCAAGGCCTGCGCTTGGCTCTTAACCGCCAGAGCCACAAGCTCGGCGGCTGGATCTAGCGGTGGGGCAGGGCCATCGGTTACCTGGCGCAATTGCTGCTTGCCGCCCGTCGCCCCATCGACGGTGGTATGATCGGGGAACTGCAGCCCCTTGGACAGACTCTCCTCCGACGACGACGATGTGGTCGATAGGGAAGAATCGCGCTTGAAGTGTCCCTTCCGGAAGTTCATATCCTCACGCTCGTGCTCGCTCTCGCTCTGCTTGGTCGTTGCCACGGCACTGTTGTGCTTCTCCTGCTGCTGCTGATGGTGCTTCTTGGACGCCAGCGGGGCCAGCTCATCGTCCTCGTCCGTAGAGTGCTCATCGATCTCGGGTATTACGTCCGGTATGAGCAGCTCTGAGGGAATGTCGTCGCTGCGCTCGTCATCCTCCTCGTCGTTGGCATCTGTGGGCGAGCTAATGGTGGCCACATCGCTGGCCCGCTCCAACACGAACAGATTCGATTCGTTTACATCGGGCAGGAACTCATCCTCCGCCTCGGCCTCCAGGTTATTGTAGTTGAGCTTCTCCGACCATTGGAAGTCTGCAAGAAGATGATAATGAGGCGTTACTTGGGTTCCGTAAGGGAGGGTAAGCTTTACATTGTGGGAATTTCTTGAAAAGAAGTGCCGAAAGTTGATATTAGAAGTGGATTTAGATTAAATTTGATCATTTCTGTACAGAAAGTTTTTATTGGAAATAAATGTCGTATGAATTTGTTCATTTTTGTACCAAAAGTTCATGAAATTATTGAATTTGTTGATTAATTTGTTAATTTTATTACCGACAGTATTGAATTTATTAAAAAGAAGTAACAAAAGTTCCTATTTGAAGTAGATTTAGATTGAATTTGATTATTCTTGTACCGAAAGTTGATATTGGAATTGAATCTCGGATGAATTGTTCATTCTTGAACCAAAAGTTCATTTTAGAAATGAATTTTTAATTAAGTTGTTCATTTTAGAACCGAAAGTATTGAATTTATTATGAACTTTTGTATATTTAGATTGAATTTGTGTATTTTCGTACTGAATGTCTATATTGATATTGAATTTCGGATGAATTTGTTCATTTTTGTATCAAAAGTTCATCCTAGAAATGAATATGTGATAAACTTGTTCATTTTACTACCGAAAGTATTGAATTTCTTTAAAAGAAGTGCCGAAAGTTCATATTGGAAGTAGATTTAGATTGACTTTGTTCATTCTTGTACAGAAAGTTTATATTCAAATTGAAATTCGGATGAATTTGTTCATTTTTGTACCAAAAGTTCATCGAAGAAATGAACGTTAAACTAATTTGTTCATTTTACTAACGACAGTATTGAATTTATTGAAAATAAGTAACGAAAGTTCATAATGGAAGTATATTTAGATTGTATCTTTGAATTTTTGTATCGAATATTGATATTATAATTGATTTTCAGATGAATTTGTTCATTTTAGTAATGTAGTTTTAATCAGTTTTTTTTATTATTGTATTGAATTTATTTGAATTTATTGAAAAGAAGTAAATAAAGTTCGAATTGGAAGTAGATTTAGTTTGAATTTCTTCATTATTGTACCGTAAGTTGATATTGGAATTACATATCGGATGAATTTGTTCATTTTTGTACCGAAAGTTCATCTTGGAATTTGATTCAGTATTAATTTGTTAATATTTTAACCAAAAAATGAATCTCGGAAATTAACTAAGTCTGCATTTTTGCATCTTTGTAACGAAAGTTATCTCAGACAAGAATTTAATATGAATTTGTTAATATTTGTACCAAAGTTCATTCAGATAATTCACTTACAATTAAAAAAAAAATTTTTTTTGCAATAACACAAACTATTTTCTTAGCAAATAAAATACAACCCGAACTTAATGCTTCATGCTTCATGTCTCTAAAATCAATCAAACCCAACACTCACCCTTGTGCTCGATCTTCAGCAGCTTAAAGTTGTATTTGGTGGAGACAAGGGCGGAGACGACCAGAATGGTGAGTACCAGCGTGGACCCGGAGATGAGGTGGCCGAGCACCGCCAGGGTGCCCAGGCAGCCGCTGCTAACCAAACAGAACATGCTGGGACTGCTGTGACGCCAATCCTCGATACTCTGCAGCCAGACGTTAATCTTTGCGCGCAACTCGTCCGTGGGCACAATGCGGAAGCTGCAGCGCGTCCAATAGATCCAATAGCCGACAAGTCCGAGGAATAGAACGCCCAGTGGTCGGACCCTGGAATATGACAACAATCGCACACAAAAAATAATTCGTTTAGATTCGTTTCGATAATCTTTGTGGATCTTTGTGGATCTTGTGTGTGGAGGAGGCTCCAACTGATGGGTACAAAGGCTCGGTGGCTACTGCTAACTATAACCCCGAATCTCGATGATGTCTATTACGTTTAGGGCAATAATTAATAATAAATAAACCGGTGATGGTGATGGTGGTGGGGTCGGTCGAAACATGTTCTAGCAGGAAGCAATACCCAGTTTCAGTTCATCTCCCCCAAAAAAGCTGGTCAAACCTGGTCGAGCGCGAGCGTTTGGATATTTGTTTTTTTTTTCGGCATTTGTGATTTCCATTAAACGCCAGAATATTTTTGCACACACACAGTCCAGGTCGAGAGTGTAAGGTGATATATATATATGTAGTCTTGTCTTTGGTTTCTTTATTTGTTAACAAATTATTTGTGATATTAATAAATACATTTATTTTTGTAAACAATAAATATGATCTCTATAAGCCAGACCATTAATCATAGTGCTAGTTGGTTTATTTGTTTATAAATAATGTGACTTGGACTGTGACTTATCTGCACTACTCCTTTGCTAGGGCTTAGTTATCAGTAAGTAAATATTATTTAGCGTTGTGCTTACTGGCATTTATTATTAACTGTTTTATATAAATTGTATTTATTGTATTCACACCTACAGTATATTGTTAACTGAATTTGTATATAAAAACTATACAAAACATCTTCATTTTCTATTTGTTTTCAACAAAATCATAATAGTTTTATTATATATATATAATCCCCTGCTTTAACCACCTTATACTTCTGAAACGCACTTTTGCTTAGTGCCAAAAAAATCAAAAAATGTTGCGAAATACAAGCCAAAAGTGAACGCAGAACAAATTCCAGACAGCTGACGGAGGCAACGACTTCCTCGCCGCTAATCTATAGCCTCTCCATTTATCCACATATGTATGCATGTATATATCTCCAATTGATTACTCAGCTCACGAAAGTCAACTCCAAGTCCCACGGAGTGATCACTGTAGTTGGGAAGCAAAAGCAAAAGCAAAATCAGCTGACTTATGAATTATTCAAGAGCACCGCTAGGATTCTAAACCAACAGGAACTGGAGAGTATTATCAGCTTCGGTGCTACGCCGCTTTGATTTATGGCCTGGAATTGTTGTTATTTGTTATTTAATTTTTTTGTGGTTGTTATCTGCTGATTTTGCTATACAGTCGGAGAAATAAAGAGGCCTAAATTTGTGATCTAGTGTTTGATCTTCGATTTTTGAATGATCATCTTCAAGGGGTTATATTGGAATGTAATTCAGAATGAATTCGTTCATCTGTTTACCAAGAGTTCATTTTGGAAGTTAATTATTGATGAATTTGTTCATTCTTAGAAATGCATTTATGAATGATTTTCTTAATTTAGCTAATTAATAAATGAATTTGTTCATTCTTGCACCAGAGAGTTCACCTTGGAAATGAATTTCAGCATAAAAACTTCATCTTAGAAATACATTTATGAGTGAATTTGTTCATTTTGGTAATCAAAATTCATCATGGAAACAAATTTAAAATGAATTTGTTCATTTTCGAAATAGATTTGGAATACATATGGCACAATTTGGGATCTATTGATTAATCTTATACGATATTTTAAAGATCTTCATCGAACGATAATCTTGGAAAGTAACTCCGAATGAATTCGTTCATACTTGCACCAAGAGTTCATTTTGGTAATTAATTTTTGTTCATTTCAATACCAAAACTTCGTCTTGGAATGGCATTTATGAATGAATTTGTTTATTTTGGTAATTAATTAATGAATTCGTTCATCTTTTCACTAAAAGTTCATTTTAGAAATTCATTTTTGATGAATTTGTTCATTTTGAGTGGCAAAACTTCATCTTGGAAAGGAATTTATGAATGAATTGGTTCATTTTGGTAATAAAAGTTCATTATAGAAACCAATTGTAAATAAATTTCTTCATTGTGGAAATTAATTTGTTAGAACCCAAAAGTATCCAGTTGAGGATATATCTATTATCTATTAAATAAGTAAATACATGTTCTTGTGTATTAGTTTTTAATGTATGTAAATTTCCTGATACATATATTGACTATGTACATTTATTTTTGATATTCATATCATAAGATACATATTGAGCAATTAATTATGCCAAATTTTCCACATTCTTTTGTAGTAGTTTTTGTGTGTAGTTTTTGTAGCTATTTTTTTTTTCTGTAAGTATATTTTCCTAGTGCCTTTTGGTCTTTGTTTACTTTGTTGTGTTTGCTTCTCGCCCTACGAAACGCGCTGACGACTTGTTTTGCTCTTGAAAAAGCGTCTAATTAATTATCTTGGTGTGTTTTTTTTTTCTTTTTCGTTTTTTGTTTTTTTTTTTTGCTGCCCCTGCTAATTCGCACTTTGGATTGATGTGGAATTGAGGAGGAAGAGTAGAGGAAAGATTTCGAGGGTTCAGCGCTTTCATTTTGGACAGATCTATGGCACTTTGCCGCAATTGAATGCATAACAACAGTGTGTTATTGTTGTTGTTGTTGTTGTATTTTTTCGTTAGCTATTTGCCAGTGATACCGATACTGATACTGATGCAGCCGCCCCACGACGACACACAGAAAGTGTAAAAACTAGAGGCTAAAATCAGCAGGCAAATATCGCACAATTGTCCCCGTTTAGATACGGAAGCGGAGAGCGACAGAGAGAGAGAGAGCGGCGTTACATGGTCTTATATGCACTTGTTGGCTACAGTGGATATTCCTGCTGAAAGTCACCTATCATTTATGTAAGTTAAGTGCTTAAATTCAGGCACTCTTTAAAGTCTCTCAACCTTTAAAAGGTGTAATTAAATGGGTTGAAGTGGGCATACTTTCAGGGGACTTTGTAATACAACAAAAAATAATTCTATTAGCAAAATTCGTCGAAAATCTTATTCATGGTTTTATCTAAGTGTTGTTTTGCGTTATTAGTATGTTTACCTTTTTACCTTTTGTTATTTTTCCTAGGTATTTATGGGCTTATCAGCTCTAGAACTAAACAAGAGCCTTTCTCTAATCACCCCTTGACTATCACTTGACCCATATATTTTTTCTAATCACTCACTCTATCATAAAGTATTTTGTTTTGTTTTGTTTTGTTTTATTTTCATCGAGCTATTGACGTCGTTAGGTAAAGATTTCTTGAATTTTAACAGCTTGCTAAATGCAAAAAAAAAAAAAAGATGACTTAACCTCAAGTCAATTTACAATGTAATGTGTACGTTGGGTGTTTATTACATTTTCGTAAGTAATTGGCAATGAAATTCCACAAAAATACCATACACCCAATGATCCGAAACTCTTTCGTTCTCTTAACCCCCAATATTGACTGTATATATGTAGTATATAGTATATATATGTATATATGCGGCTAAGGCTGCGTGCAGTTCATTCGCTGTATTTCATTTAATTCTTTTTTTGGTTAATTGCGCCACAACACACAGAACGCTTTAAATGGGGCGAAGGCGAAGGCGCGGTGTCAGGGAGAGGGTGTGGTGTGTGCATGGAGTGACATTTTCATATACTATATATGTATTTATATACATATATCTGTATATATATATATATATGTATATATAAAGTCAGAGCCAAAATGAAGGTGTAAGCACGTACAAAGAGATCGCCGGCAGACAAACTACAATTGGGGTTAAGTCAATAGGGCGATGGTTATATTAATGGAATATCTTTTTTAATATCTTTATAAGTATTTCTGAAGTTATATGCGTCAGTTTTTATAAATATTCATTGAATAATTGTAGTTATAAGCAAATTAATAGGATATATAGCCTTTTAAAAGGTTGTTTTAGGGTTGAGTCAATAGGGGGCGATGGTTATATTTATGCAATATCTTAGTAGACATCTTTATAAGTATTTCTGACTTGTTTTACTTTATTTTTTATTTATATTTATTGAAATTTTGTAGTTATAAGCAAATGAATGAGATTTATATATCCTATTTATATTTTTATAGCTTATTAAAAGGGTTTTTTTCAACGAAAATTGCAAAGATTAGCATTAGCATCCCCATTTAATCATTTACAATACATTAAATGAATATAAATATATGTAAATTTATTAAAAATAACAAAATCCACATCTATGCCACAGTTCAGGAGAAAGATACCTAATATTAACTCCCTTTAAATGCTTGATTTGATGTATTATAGATCTCTTCTGCCTAATATATTGAGCGTTGGTGTGGCTTGCTCTCGGCTTTTACACATGCACATCAGTTTCATTTGCGGTGCGCCTTTCTTTACATATGTGGAACAATCTATATGTGTGCGCGCATATACTAGTCCTAAAATAAAACATTGCAACTTTCAGCTCGAAATTGGCCACGCGACGCGACGACGGCGTTCTTTCTTTTTAATTTCTTCTTTTTTTTCTGTCTTAATTTCTTCTTTCTGTTTTCCTTTCTTTCAGATTTATTATATAGAGTACATATACTATAATCTGTATTGTTGGCTTCCTAGAGCGATGGCATTATATGGAAAATAAATGGTAATGGTTATAACCAAAAGTCTGGTGAAAATGGCGCCCAATTAATTCTTTGAACGAATTTTTATATATTGAAATATAAATTAAAGATCGTCTGGCAATTAAAAGTCTTTTATGCGGTCATTCCTCTTGAAACAGGCTTTAACTTATTGTTGAATCCCAAATAATAAGGAATTCTTCTATACAGAAACCTTCTAGAATATTTATTTTATTAAAAAATTTGTTTTCTACATCAACAATTACAATTAACCTTCGCATTGATAAGAAACAATGTAATTAGTTTTTGTAGTTTTAGTAATTTTTTCATGTTTTCAAGATAGTAAACATTACGATTCAAATTACAAAAACAAAACAAACAAATTTGTCTGTTTCTGTCTGACAACCAAGGGTGGTTTTTGGCTCAGATTTCGGATTTAAGTTTAGTTTTTTTTTTTTAACTCACCATGCCATAAGGACGACTGTGATGATGGCGGCCACTCCGCAGTGGAGTGTGGTTTTCGATGGACGGGGCAGGGCTTGGAACATTTTTGTCGGTGGTGTTTGCTTTTGCTTAGCTCTTGTTTTGGATTTTTATGTATTTAATTTTTTTTGGCTTTTCACCTGCTTTTCGGTGTTTTTGTTGTGGTTTCCGCTTTTGGGTGGCGGGTTACCTTCCTGCTTTGGGGGGGTCCCTCTATTCAAGGCGACTTCCGTTTCCGTTTCCGCCTTGCTCTCGATTACAATTTCGATTTCAGCGTCAGCGTTTTCACTGTTATTATTTGGCCCAGACAATCGAGTTACCGTTAGGCCAGGTCCTGGGATCAGCTGTGCGCATGGGCGGAGTTCCCCTCTCTCTCTCTCTCTGTCACTCACTGACTCCTGTTCGTTCTCTTGCTCTTTTCCTTTTTTGAAATGCGACTGCTGCGTAGAAAATAAAATTAATAATAACAATAAATAATAGTACTGATGTTGTTGTCCGCTTAAATGGCAATGTACCAAAACAAGATGAAAAGCGAAAACGAAAACGATTTAAATGTCATGTTGTTTTTCCTTTTTGTTTTTGAGGGCTTGTCTCACTCACACATACACAGTTACACACACACACCTACACCCACATTGCAATTTCAATTTTTGGCCAACGGCGTCATTGGAAAAACAATAACAATTAAAAAAAAAACAAAGACAACTGCGTTGTGCAGCATGGAAAAGTGGCATGTTATTGCGACTTTCCCCCAAGGACTTGTGAAATGATTAACAATTCTCTTGGACACTTTTGTTTTTTTTTTTTTTTTTTTCATTTTATTTTACTTGTTTTTGTTCTACTTTATTCTTGTCTTTTTTTCTCTTTGTGTTGTCCGTTCACCGTACACCGGCTGCGTGCGAGCGAGATGGCCAGAGAACGCGTGGGAGAGTGCGCGCGCGTGAGAGGACGGGAAGATATACATATGTATGTATGTATATGTATATAAAGAGAGTGGGAGAGGAGGCGCATGGAAAAGCTTGGAAGTTGTGATAATAACAACAACAAAAAATAACAAAGCCACAACTAACAACAACTATGGGCGAAAAAAAAGCATAAAAAAGAGGTATAAAAAGCAAAGTTGTTTGGCCTTCGATGTCTTTTCAATTGCGTCGCAGAATATATACAACCAACACACACACACACACGCACGGCTCCGCTCTCACGTGTGCGTGTGTGTATATGTGCGAAACTTGGCGCTTCTTGTTTTTGTTTTCCTTACACCTTGTACTTGTACCGTTCGGTTTTTCATTAATGCGAAAGTAAAACAACAAGGTGGGGGGGAAGGGGGAAGGCTACTTCCAAGTCAAGTGATTTTCGCTTGAGTCACTTTATTACACTCCAAGAAAAACAAAGAATTAGTCGCAGACAAGGCGATTTTTGCAGACATTACAAGCCACACACAACACACCCTCCACTCCCCCTTTCGCACAACACACACACACACACTCGCGCGCACACACGCACACATTACATATTTAGAACGCAATTTTATGGGGCGGGGGGAGTTTAAACTGGAAATCAACCGCAAAAGGAGCTGCAAAAAAAAAACAACACACATTCCTCCAGCACATGTTAGCAACAAAATAACAAAATATACAACAAAAAAAAAAAACAAAAGAAAAACAAAACTCCCATTTTGGTTCGGGGACTTTGCATACTTTTTGCCACAGCTGGTGGTATCCCAAAACGGCTAAGCTGCTAATTACGATAATAATTATTTTCCATCAACTCCAAAACAAATTCGATCGCGCCACAAGAACAACAACAACTGAGAAAACACAACCGATCCGATTTCGATGTCGATGTCCGATAAAACAGTGTGCCCCCATGCGCAACGATACAAATATCTCGAATAAACCAAACAAAAAATACCATAGACAGCTGTTCGCTGCCAGCGGTGTTATCGACAGCTGCAGCTATGGCTGAGTGGATTTTAAATGAGTTTTTGAAAAATGGAAGCTTTGCCTAGCCATTTCGGTTATCTTTGGTGTCGCAGGACAGCTTAATTTAGTAATATGCCTTAATATTAAGCAGTTATATGTGTGTGTTTAGTGATTAATTTAGTACATACCTCTTTCAGGCATATTTCTTGGTCTTGGCGCCAAAACGGACGCCTGGTCAGAGTGTCATCGCTAGCGCTCTCATCTCTAATGGCAACAGGAACATAGCAGAAACATTGCAAACAAAATTTGAAAACCCCCTTTGCTTTTGATTAGATTTTAGTTTTAATTTGGTTTTTCCACTCACACTATACACTCGGAACATATACACCAAGACCCCACATACATTTCCAGCAATGGAGACAACGTGGTAAGTGGATTTTTGCGTTGGTTTCCTCTTTCACTCACCTGGTTTCTGGTTTCCGAACCGCGCTCAGTTCGGCGATGTCGGAGCTGATGGCGCTGACTATGACGATGCAGGGCGGCGGCGAGGCTGACATCTGGCACACCACCAGCCCCAGCCCCAGCCCCAGCACCAGCAGCAGCGTCCGCCCCGATGTGGGTCAGCCCTCGCTGTTCCGCCTGGACGGGCAGGTGATTCTGCCGCCGCTGGTAAGGAAGATGGGAGTGCCGCCCGCGGCAGCACTGGAGCGTAACCCGAAACGCAGCGATTCTTTTTCTGTTTTCCGTTTTTTTTTTCACAGATGACAAGCGCCAAGAAGCGGGAGGCACAACTGGCGCGCCAACGGGCCACGCAGCTGGAGGAGCAGCGCATCAGTAGCAATCGCAGTCACAGTCGCAGCATGGCCAGCCCGCGGAGCGGGTGTCTGTCCCAGACACCGACCTACATCTATGACAGCACCAGGCAGAGCCAGCAGCGACCGGCACGACCGCAGACCCTGGGATTCGATGTGCCCACCATTCAGGTTAACCCACCAACGCCGCTGCTGCCGCAGACGCTGGCCGTGTCGCCGGAACGTCGCCTGAAGCCAAACAAGATCACGGAACGGATACAGCACTTCGAGCAGAGGCCCGGCGGCGTCGGCGGCCGTCTGGGTGAAATCCTGCGCTCCAGCACCAGTCCATCGCTGGCCGAGGAGCAACTCAGGCCACGGGCGGAGCTAGGGGCAGAGGCAAAGCCAGCGCCAGCGCCAGAGCCAATGCCCGTGGTCTTGCAGCGCTCCAGAAGCTTTACGCTGGAGGAGCCCTCGCCGGCCCTGGTGGAGACAATGCGGCGGCAGGGCTATAGTCCCAATTTCCAGCGCGAAACCATCGAGTCGCAGGCCAAGCGCGTGGTGCGTCATCCCAGTCCCAGTGGCAACACCAGCACCAGCCACTCCCCCGGCAGCCGCAAGGAGCTGGAGCGCGAACGCGAAATCGAGCGAATGATTGAGCTTGTGATGCAGAAATACGGCCTCATGGAGGCCTCCAAGCGGGGCTGGGTCCGCCAGTATTTGCGCGGCCATCGGGAGCCGATGGATCGCCTGATGGAGTACCAGGAGGCGGAGCGTCGGCGCATGCAGGCCGCGTTCGAGCAGCAGCAGCGCCAGCTCATCGACCAGCTGTGCGCCCAGTTGGAGAATCCAGAGAGCAGCTGCTGCAGTAGCAGCAGCAGGAACAGCGACACCAGCAGCAGCAGCGCCTCGTCCGCCACAACATGCTCCACGAGCCGGACGATCACCATTACCACATCGCCGCCGCGCAACTGTCACGAACTGGATGGGTTCCTGGCGGCGGATGCCGCTCCATCCTCTGCCGCGCGCAAGCGCCTCTTTAGCCCCTACCTCACGTCCCTGGGCTATGAGTCGGAGCCGCAGCCCCTGGGCGGAAGCAGCACCACGCCAAGCACGCCGCGTTCGCTGCCGCTGAGGAATAGCAGTCTCAGCAATAGCAGGCGACAGGCCACAGGAGCGGTTACTGCTCCTGCGTCGAAATCAGCGCCAGGACGACGCTCTCAAACGAACAGGGGGGTGAGCAGTCCCACCAAGGCAGCGCCAGCGGCAAGGGGAGCGGCAGCAGCAGGAGGTGCCTCTGGAGCTGGCGTTGGTCGAAGGAAGAATGCCACCATCCTGGGCAGCACGACCAATGGCTCGAAAAAGGGATTTCAGGGGAGAAATGTCGCCGCTCCGCCTGCTCAAAGGCGAGGAGCTACCAAGAACGTGAGTTTACAACGCTATCGATCTTCACCAAAAATTAATAGTACTTATTAAGTTTTATATTTTTTGTTATTTTTCATTATCATTTTTATAGTTTTGGTTTTTTAAATCTAAAAAACTCTGAAAATAAATGTTATATATCATGTTAGTACATGATCTTTTATGTCCATATCGATATTTTCGATAAAACGATTCGATAAATGTACAACCGTTTATACTTAACGCAAAATTAAGCCTGTATTGAGAGACTTTCGTAAGAAACTTATATTTTAAAGGTTCAATATTCAACATATAAATTAAATTTTTTATTTTTATGGTTAATAAAAATAAAAAATTTAATTTATATGTTGAATATTATATATAGAAATTAATTAGTAGTTGCGATGTTACATTTTTTTTAGACGATTTTCTTGTTGTTGTATTAATATATCGGATTCATATCGGATTTTGTTATCGATATAAACATAATTGTGGATAAAGGAAATCAGTAGAAGAGTGAGTGCGCTAGAGATGGGATCTATTACAGATCAATTACTACTTTTTTAAAGAATAATTTAAATATTTGCCTAACTTTTTATATATTTTATTTATTTGTTATTATGATAATTCTTACAATTAGATTATGTTTTTGGTGAAACTCGCAACCTCCTTCTATATCTGCATCTATATATTCTGTACTCTATCGATTGTTTCCACTTCCTTCCAAAACGCAAGCAGCGCAAGAAGCCCTAACCGATGTGCCTTAATCCAGGGACCAATTTTTAACTACTAACAAAAATCCCATCCATCATAACGCCGGCTGTACAAACCATTTACTTTAAAATCCCCCCCAATAACTTCGGTCAGAAACCCGACATTCCGCAGGCACAGGTAAATCTCGAACTGGATCTCGTCCAAGAGGAGCGCGAGTGGGCAGCCACGCGGATAAATGCCGCTGCAAGGGGTTTTCTGCTGCGTCGTCTCTTTAAAACGGAACAAGTCCAGCGGATTGTCCAGACCATCCGGGATACCTTGATCTTTGTGCTGAATCTACACCTGGAGACTCGTGGCAAGGATGTGGATGCGGAGGAGCCGGGTAATCTGCGCCTCAAGGCGCGACTGCTGCAGCAGGTAGGTTAATCCTTAGGTGTATATCTCACTCGGTTATTTTTAAATATATGTATATTCTCCACTCTTTGGCAGCTCTGCTCGGCCAGCCGCACTCTGCACTTGATCTTCTTTCAGACGAGCACCAAGGAGCGCATGGAGATCATTTCCCGGGACCGCAAGCGGAAGAAGCTACTCGCATTGAACCCCAAACATCGTTGATCGAAATTACTATGTAGGTTCGGTTTTAGAATTATTAAGAATAACATAAATTAATGGGGGTTTTAAGTATAATTAAGAATAACTGAAATTAATGGGGATTTTAATAGAAAAATATAAAAAGCCTTATAATGTTAGTGGTTTTCTCGGTGGTCTGTCCGTTTCCATTAATTCTACGTCTGTAGAACGCATCTGTAGATTCCAGTAATATAGTATATAGGAAGTAAGTAAAATGTAACTTTTAATATTAAATTAAAAAAAGAGAGTTTTCTTTTTTATTTTGAAGAAAAAGAAACATATTAAAAGTATTATACAAAATTCTATTAAATAAATCAGGCTTGCATACTTTTAAAATCTATTTTTTCTTAATAAAGTTATATTTTTGAAAAATGAGTTTTTCTAACAGACTTTAAAGGATTGTTTAAGGGTTTTAGAAATACGTGTAATATTCATTTATTTGTTAAAAACTTTGAAATGTAAATTTAAATTGATTTTGTATTGTTTTTTGATAGTTTTTTTTAAATTTTTTTTTCTAATTATTTTAATTAGTTTAAACATTTCTGGAAACAATTATTTTAAATAATAATAATTATGATTATTTTAAATATTTTTTTTATTATAGAATTATAGAAAACGTAAATGTAAGATTAAGTTGATATTTATTTAAACCCCTTTTATTTATTTATTTTTCTTTACGTATTCCTTACGTTAATTTTTCATTTTTGCTTAAACTTTTCGTTGCAGTTTGGTCACATCAAAAATGAGAAAACCAAAAATATCGAAGTCAGCTGTTTGGTCATTTTTTTTTGCCACCAAAAAAAAATTTTGGAGCTAAAAGCTCCTTCCTTTGCGGTGGAAAAAGCTGCGGCGCATTCGCAAAAACGAAACGGAACGGACGGTGTGCGTGTTGAGAGAGCTGAAGAATTCAAAATCGAAAAAGAAAAACAACAAAAAATAATATACAAAATCGAGAGAGAGAAAAGCGAGCGATTATTAGTTTATAACAGTTAACAAACAAACTACTTAGATAACTCACTATACCGCCCCCTCCCCCACGCGCCGTATTAACTTCCTCGCAGCGCTTTGGTCCCGCCACCGGTACACACAAACACACACACACACACACTGTGAAATTACATATAATAACAAAATTAATGCAAATAAAAGCAAAAACAAAAGCAAAGAATCTTTCGTAACTTTTCGTTGAAGAACAAGAAAATCGGCAAGAAGAAGCTAAATCGAAGGACAAACGGTGAAGAGAAAGTGAAAAACAAGAGAGGCGCAAAAATTGTTATTAAAAATATACAAAAACACACACACACACACACACCATATATGTATATACGTGTTTTGCCAACACGCGGCCATGCTTGAGTGTGTGAGTGCTGCTTGCGTGCGTCGCAATGTAAAAGCAAATTAAAAAAAAAAAACAAATACTCGCAAGTTTGTTTTGGTTTTTTTTTTTTTCATCGACATTAACCCCAACAACTAATACAGGGATAATATGTCTTATACCGAGTTGGAATCGGGATATCAGGATCTGCGTCAGTCCGCAGCTCAGGGCAGCGCTGCCACAGCAGCATCGCAACATCAGCAACAACAACACAGTTTTCATCACTCCCAGTCGCAGTCAACGTCAGCGGCGACGTCGGCAGCGGGACAGCAGCAGCAGCGCGTCGGCTTCTATTTGGGTCAAGATGGCAACGTATGCTATGCGCTTTTTTTAAATTATAATTTACACACTTGTAATCTAACCGATAACTAACTATATAACCGCCATTTATCGATGACCGATTACCCATTGGCGATCACCGTGTGCGTGTAACAGCTGAGGTCGCAGTTTTAGAGCCAGAGGAAGGATCTTACAAGATACTTAAAAAAAAAACAAAGGAGAAGAAGTTGAATTGAATTTAAATTTTAAATTTTTTAAAATAAATAAAAAAAATAGGTACGAATTTAAATCTTGAATTTTTTAAATAAAATAAGTACGAGCTTTAATTGATGTAGGCCATAATTCCTAGTACTATTATTGTGACCTCAGCTGTGGACTTGTGCATGTGACCCTGACTTTTTGCGGGACTTTCTGCAGCGGCAGTGCAGCTTCCCCTTTCTCTTCTTCTTCTCTTTCCTCTTCTTGTACTTCTTCTTCTACTTGCCAACAGCTGACTGGTCAATGTCAATGCCAAAAGCTTTTGCTCTCTCTCTCTCTCTCTTCTCTCTCAACCTCTCTCTCACTCGCGCGGTCTCCTTTAGATAGAGCATAATTTGTATTCGTATTCCCTCGCACTTCAAGCAGTTCAACAAATGGGCAATAGCTTCGATAAGTTTAGCGCCGGCGTTGGCGGTGTCGGCGCTGGGGGGCGTGGCAGAGGCGGCGGGCACAACAACAACAGCAACAACAACGGGAGCAGTGCGCGACGTCGCGGCTGGAGTCGGCGTCGCTGCCAGCCGGTAGCAGCAGAGGCAGGCTCCGTGGCAGCAGCAGCAGCAGCATCGTCTGCAGTGCAGTCGTCGGGAGCAGCGCAGTCGGCGTCAGAGCTGCAGAGCGCATCAGCAGGAGGACGACGCTGGCTGACGCACGTTAACTCGACGCCGAATCTGGGCGGTGCGTGTCCTTTATACACTCGGAAAAATAACAGGGGAATTAGAAAATAAAATAGTACATTAATAGGATAATTGATTTATCGGTATCGAGGTTCTCAAAGTGAATTTCGATAATTAGCTTAATGAAATTCATGATTATCGATATTGTCGATAGATCGAAAATTTCTTATCAAAATGCTTCTGTATAAAATTAACAATTTAAAAGTTTTCCGTCTTTTATTGTTACTTAATTATTAATAAAAATAATATGAACAAACAATCTTAGATATTATATCTACATATTTTCAATATCATATTTTCGATACCATATTTTCGATATAATTTGAAAAGTAGTATTAACTAATTTCAAAGATGTTTCTTGTATTTTTAAAGCTATCTGTCTCAAAAAAAGCCCTTTAAGTTAACTTGTAATGAAAAAAAGAACAGTTTTTTAAATTTACAAATAAATAGAAATTACAAGGATATGTAATTTAGTTAAAAAAAACAATTCTTATCGAAATTAGGCCTATATGTTCCCAGTGCGTTAGCTGTCTTCTGTTCTATTCCTGTGCGTGCGTGGGTGCAGGCTCAGGCCACTGAGTGCCCACCGCTGTTGTTGTACATTATAACTTATATCTGATATATCTGTTATCCTCTTTCCCCGCCCCCTCTTGCCGCTTTCTATTTTTACCGCCCCCGCAAATCACAAATATTCATACATATATGAATCCACCGACCACGAAACCCGAATCCAAAAATCCAGAGACTGAGACAGACGTCAGCGAGTTGCTGGAGCCGCGCTCCTCATCGTTCTCCCATCCGGTGAATCTTTTATTTGTTACGTTCTTGATTCGCTTTTATTATTTATTTATTTATTTATTTATTAATATTTTCTTTAACGTTTTTAACTCGGCACTGTTTCCGTTACGTTTCCGATTGTGTTTGCTCAATTGGCGCGTGCTAAATTTTAATTAAATTTTGCGTTTTCGGCTTCGGCGCTCCCCTTGGCTGCATTAATTAATTACCCAGAGTTACCCAGTTATTTGTTCAATTTGTTGTTTGCTTGCCGTGTCTTTTGTTTGCCCCGATTCGGGTATATTCGGGCTCTGAGATATTTTTTTAGGGGTCCGATTGCATCTTCAGATCCCCAGATTCCCCAGTTCTTCTCCGACTCTTGAGCAGCGAAGTTCCTAGTTTGTTTTTTTCTTTTTGGGGTAAGCTTTGCTTTCTCAGAAACTCAATGGATTTTGATTTTTATAATATCCAAGCTCATTGTGAATTTTTAAATAGTTTTAAACTGTATATTGCATATTTATTTGTGCTGATTTTTCAGTGTATTTATTTAATGGTATATACTTTTAGGGGCCATTGAAAGCTTGAGAAGTTAATGAACTTGTGTGATTTCAAAGTGCAGTTCCGAAAATAAATGCTTAATCTTATGGCATTTATTCAGATAAATGATTTATTTATGAATTTATATATATATTTTTTTTTACTAATAAAAGCTTATTTAGCATAAATATACATATCTGAAATAAATAGGAAATACATAAGAACCACATGCAATGTATTTACTATATGTATTACATATGTACTTGAAAGGGCGTACAAATGCTTACATATCTTAAATTACAGCAGATTTTCTGGTGAATATTGGCCAGGTGTGCCTAGTAGTGCCAGGAATATAGGTATATAGAGTTAGGTATAGGATATATATGAGGTACAGCCAAGCCATGATGTTGGTCTTCGATGTCTAGCCCAGTTCAGTTTAAGACAGTACTTCGTAAGCTGCAGTTAAGCCCGGGTTTAGTTGTTGCTTTAAATTATATAAATTCCCTTAAAAATTAATTTAATTAAAATGGGTTTAAGCCGACTTTTAAAGTGTAAATTCTATAAATATCTTTTCAAGAAGAAGGGTAAAAATGTAAGTAAAGGCAAAGGTTTGATTTGGGGAAAAGGATCCATTAATCTCTCTGTATTTTTTCGATTTCTGCATCTTGTAAATGCAATTCAAAAGGTGATTTAACTTTCTTAGTAATATCTCAATATTATTTAATATTCTTAAGTAAAAGTACTTAAAGTGTTAATCCCCCCTTTTTTTGTGGGCACGCCGCCTGCCTGTGTGTTTTAAACACTCGCTAGGGTTTATTACACCAGCCGCTGTAGCTGTAGAGCTGTGTCTTTGTATCTTTGTATCTACAAACCGTGATTCAGTTGTTCGGCTGCTTGATTTGCACCTTTGAGATGGACAGAGATATAGAGAGATCGACAGAGATAGATAGAGAGGGAGAGAGGGAGAGTGAGAGATTGCTCAGGTGCTAAATGGTACGGCGCTTGTTAACTACCCGAGTATCTCTATCGGAACGGTGGCTCTATTTATAGAGAGCAATTATTTACCTGGCCAATTTAGCGCTTTGTCGGATTTTCTGGCAGATCGCTGCTCTTATCACCGTTATTGAAAATGGGCAAGGGGAATTCTTATCGGGTTTATTCCGCTGTTCGCCGGCCCAGTTGCTCTTTGTTTTTACTTTTATTTGAGGTGTTTTTTTGTGGCTCTGTGTTGTGTTGTGTTGTTGCTTTCATTAACACTGCGCTGCGATCGGCGGCCGCCGGACGTGTACGCTATATAAGTTGTAGTTAAGTCGTGTCGTCAACAAATGAAAGCAACCAAGATAACAAGACGCCTTCAGTATGTCGAAACAATTACACAAAGAGAGCGATCTATAGCTCTCTTTCTCTCAGTCTATCTCTCTCAATGCACTGAAAAAAAGTGGTAGCTAGATTATAGAATTCTAGACTTGATAATATATTATTTTATATTATATATAATATTATTATTATAATAAATAACTACTGATTTCTTGTATATTATTATAATATCAAATAAGTTGATATTTCATATTTAAAATAATCGATTTTGGGATCGATTAATACATTTTAACATCCGACTCTACATTTCTAGCCGTAATCATGTTTACGTTTATACAAAAAAACTATGTAATTTCGTAGCTTACTATCAATGTTAATGCTTATTATTAAATTACTGAATTATCTGTAAAGATTTCTATCGATTTTTATCGAATTTATCAACTTTTCTTTAAATTTAGAACAGGAATTTCCTAAGCGTAGTTCAGAGTAAAGTTATAAAATTATCAGTAACGATTTCTATCGATTTTTATCGAATGTATCATGTATTTAATTAAGTTCAGCTTTCAATATAGATGTGGTCACAGTTCATAGTTCAATTATTGTATTATTTGTAAAGATTTCTATCGATTATTACAATTACTATCGATTTTATCAACTTTTATTTGAGTTTAGAACAGGAACTCCAGAAGAAATCTAAGTCTTGGTTTCCAAATGGATGTAATCATAGTTCAGTGTTAAACTATGGAATTATCTGTGAAGATTTCTATCGATATTTATCGAATTTATCATTTTTTATTTGAATTTAGAACAGAAACTCCAGAAGAAATCTCCGTCCAAGTTCAGGTTTCCATACAGATATGTGGTCATAGTTCGTAGTTAAATTATGAAATTATCGGTAAAGATTTCAATCGATTATAATAATTATTATCGAATTTGTCAACTTTTATTTGAATTTAGAATGGAAATTTCAGAGAATTCTTTGGAGACTTAAAAGCAATCTTAATTTAGGTTTCCATATAGATGTGATCAGAGTTCAGGGAATCTTTTGAAATCTTAAATCTTCCTCGAAGACTTTCTTCTCTTCTCTTCTTTTCTCTCTCTCTCTCTCTGTCTCTCTCTCTCTCTATCTTCTCTACATTTCTCACCCATCAAAAAAAAGTACTTTAAAATAACCTTCAGAATGTTTAAGATTCTGAGCATTTTCTTCGAGTGTGGCTACCCTTATCTTTTTTTCTCTTTGTGCGACAGCAGCTTCTCTTCTTCTCCTCTCCTCTCTTCCTCGCTTCTCTCCCCGTGCTTTTGTCCCCAGCTCATCAGAGATTCTCCACTCTGACATGGCGAGTGGGCGCCGCAGACCAATTGGCGTACGCCCTGAACACCGATCCGACCGATCCGATGCGATCCGATTCGATCCCCAGGCGATCCCGCGCTCTATATCGTTCCGATCACTTCACTTCTGTTCGGTTCACATTAGCTCTGGGTTCCGTTAGTCAGTTTCAGTCCGCGTTGCTCGAAGTTGCTCAGTTCAGTTCAGTTCAGCGCTTTTCCTCGGGTTCTCCGGTTCTCGGGTTCTCGGGTTAGATCATCTGTTTTTGGGGGAATTCGATACACGGGCACGTAGTACATCCGCCGCGCCAGCAGTGTTGCCAGCCAAAAACAGCTTTATTTTTACAAAACACAATGATTTAGTTCATCAAGAGTTATTAAGCTGTCCAAATAAAAATATACCTAATCTTTTTTGTATGTTTTCATTCTGTGACCTGAAATTGGTATTAAAATCATTTGTTTCTTGTTGAAAATTGTTTGTTTATGGTGTTTTTTTGAAGAAATATTTTGAATTAAAAAAATACTACTTTTTTTAAGTATTAGAATCGTTCTTAAATAAATTCTTAAAAAGGGTGTTATGTTTTAGAACTTGTAAAATATATAAAAATATAAAAAAGGAACATATTAAAATACGACTTTGAAACTTAAAAATAAATGAATTGGAATTGAAATGAATTTTAAAAATGAGTTTAAAATGCTGAAATATGTTATGTTATATAAAACTTATAAAATAAATCAAAAATAAAAAAGCAATATATAAAAGAACCTTTTAATGCTTAAAATTAAATTAAATGAATGAAAATACTCTTTAAGAAAGATTCTAAAATGCAAAAAAACTTGTTTCAAAGGGTGTTATGTTTAAGAACTTATTAAATACATGAAAATAAAATCAAAGAAACAAGCAAAAATAAGATTTTTGAACTTAAAATGAAATTAAATGTACAAAAATACATTTTAAGAATGATTCTAAAATGCTGAAATATTTTTTCAAAGAAATTTAGTTAAATAAAAAATATATGAAACCAAAAAAGAAATTAAAATAAACCTTTAAAAACTTGAAAAATCAGTGCAACACAAACTATGGAGTGGACCTGGTTCAAGGATTGGTGGCGTCTCAAGAAGCTACGCTCCCGCCATCAGCGTCACAAAAAGAAGCTGGAGGCGGCGGCCGCTGCCGCTGAAGCTGCAGCCGTGACGGCTGCCACAATTCTGCCGGGCTCCGAGGATGTCCAGAGTGGACAGCCTATCCACCAGTTCACCCAAGATGGTGGCGGCCAGGATGCCCACACCCAACGGCGACACAGCTTGGATGGTGGGACTCCACGACGACGTCGTGGTCGTGGCAGGGATCGCGATCGCTTGCGTCGTAATCGTTTGCTGCAACGCCAGCGAAGGAGTGAAAGTGCGGGAGTTCGTGGCCAGATGGATGCTGCAAAGCCACGCCAGCTGGACGGCAAGGAGGCTCTCGACACTGATGACGAGGATGATGATGATGGGGAGTACGGGCCCTTCAATGTCAGCGATTACGAGGATTATGGACCCATGCATGGCAGCGATGAGGATAGCGATGATTTCTGCTTCTGTGATGTCTGTATGAATGTAGGTCCCATGGGTTGGTTGAAGGGTTGAGTGATTGATTGATTGATTGATTGTTAGCTTGACTGGCTGATTGATTTACTCATTGATTGATTGACTAAACTAATCCCGAAGCCCGAACACTAATTGCTTGGCTTACTTGGCTTGCAATTCGCGAGGTTTTTTGTATACAAAAAGAGGGCTAGCTTCGACTGAAACTGAAAGATACGTTTCAGTTCCAGAGTTCTCTGTGAGAAACTTGACATCGAACAAATAGAGAAAGATCGGGGAAGGAGAAGACATTGCCTGCCTGCCTGACTGCCTGCCTTGTTTTAGTTCCTGTTCCCCCCCTTAAGAGTCCTTTCCCCAGAATGGTCAAGACACCGCCGGCAGAGGAAAAGGATTCCAAGATGGAGTCCCACAACAACGACAACAGAAAACCCCTCGTTCATGCCACATCTTTCTCATATTTCTTAAAGGGCGACACCGACTTTGGGGACAGCAATGACGGCATGGACTCCGATACGAGCACCTCGTCCAGCACCAGCAAACAGGTGGTCGTTGGCATCTGTGCCATGGCCAAGAAGACACAATCGAAGCCCATGAAGGAGATATTAACACGTTTGGGCGAGTTCGAGTTCATCAAGCTGGTGACGTTCGAGGAGAATGTGATATTGCGCGAGCCCGTCGTCAATTGGCCCACCTGCGACTGCCTGGTCTCGTTCCACTCGAAGGGATTCCCGCTGGAGAAGGCCATCGAGTATGCCCAGCTGCGGAATCCCTTTGTGCTGAACAACCTGCATATGCAGTACGATATCCAGGACCGCAGGCGGGTCTATGCCATACTGGAGAAGGAGGGCATCGAGATACCGCGCTATGCCGTTCTCGATCGCGACTCCCCAGATCCCAAGCGTGAGTATATACATATAATATACATCCTTCCATCTATATCCTTGAACTGCCCCGCACAGATCACGAGCTAATCGAGTCCGAGGACCATGTGGAGGTCAATGGCATTACGTTCAACAAGCCGTTTGTTGAGAAGCCCGTGTCGGCGGAGGATCACAACATCTATATATACTATCCCACATCGGCGGGCGGCGGTAGTCAGCGGTTGTTCCGCAAAATTGGCAGCCGGAGCAGCGTATATTCACCGGAGTCGCGGGTGCGCAAGACGGGCTCCTTCATCTATGAGGACTTTATGCCCACCGATGGTATGCAACTTGCTCTCTTTGTCCGCCCCCTGCCCCTTTTTTGCTCCATGCTCCAGCTGTGCCAATATATGTCCTATATATCCTATATATATATATATATATATACCTCTCTATCCCTGATCCCTTGTTCAATATCCTCTGATCTGAGACCAATATAAAAACAAGATGCGGCAAGACATGCCATACGATCTAGGCTCTCTTGAAATGTAGCTTCAAAAGCCAGAGAGAGCGCGCTCTAGAGCCAGCCTCTCACTTGTACGCATACAGCGACAGGTGACGACTGTATGTGCGCTCGCTTATTCTCACGCATTCTACATACATCTGTACGTATACATAGATACTCTCATTTTTACTCGCATTTATTCGTACCCTTTTAAGTGGGTATTATAGTTTTGCCACGCAGTAAAGGAGGCATCTCCGAACCCATAAAGTATATATATTTTTTATCAGCATCACCAGCCGAGTCGATCTGCCCTATCTCTCAGCCTGTCCGTCTTTCTGTCTGTCCGTCTGTCAGTTTATAGGCAAACTAGTCTCTCAGTTTTTAAGCTTTCGGGCTATAACTTTCAGGATAGTCTTATATCTTTTGCAAGCAGTATATATATCGGAACAGACGGAATCGGACTGCTATATCCTATAGCTGACATAGAAACGATCGTGGAAAATTGGAATATTTTCGTTATTTTTCAAGATATTCAAATGATACTTAATTTGTGACTGTATAATATGATTACAGCCACAGCCTATTCATTGAAATCGGACAAATATATCATATAGCTGCCATAGAAAATATCGTATTATACATATGAATCTTACATTTCACATACATTTTACATTATACATGCTCTTTTTAAGCAATAAGAGCACTTTGTTAAAATTTGCATTAAAATCGGCCAACTATATCTGATAGCTACCATATAAACATACATGCGAAACAGGGTGTTTCGTGTAATTTATGCTTTTAGTATGAAAATCTTGCTTGATAAGTAACAAATTATCTGCAAGGGTATATGAACTTCGGCTCCGCCCGAAGGTAGTTTTTCTTCCTTTTTTTTAAAGAAATTATTATGCTCTCAACTTTGTGAGAGCGGAGAGAGCGCAATTTTGGTCGCTAGCTAAAAAAAACTGCTTGCATATGACAACTCCAATGTATGGTCGTTACGCATCTTGTTATTAAAAAAAAGTCTTATCCAACCCCTTCCCGTATCTCGCTCTGGCTGTCTGTTGTTGTTATGGCTTTGGCTAGCTCTTGAACTTGAATCTCTTTAAGACTCACCCACTCTTTAATCCTGCAACGAAGCATCGCTCATTGTGCCTTGTCCTGCGTCTCGCCTCCGCACGCGCCGCTCATCGCCAAGTTCACTGAAAAATAAATAATTAAATTAAACAACAACAAAAAAAAAAAAATATATATAAAAATATAATATAAACAGAAGACAAATAAAAGAAAGAAACCGAAACACACCAGTGGCCGCCAGTCGAACGCACTGAATCCAGCATCACCTTTACAACTTAGTATACTTTTCAGGCACCGACGTCAAGGTCTACACCGTGGGCCCCGACTATGCCCATGCCGAGGCCCGCAAGAGTCCCGCCCTCGACGGCAAGGTGGAGCGCGATAGCGAGGGCAAGGAGATCCGCTATCCGGTCATCCTCAATCACTCCGAGAAGCTCATCTCACGCAAGGTGTGCCTGGCCTTCAAGCAGACGGTCTGCGGCTTCGATCTGCTGCGCGCCAACGGCAAGAGCTATGTCTGCGATGTGAATGGCTTTAGTTTTGTGAAGAATTCGAATAAATACTACGATGACTGCGCCAAAATCCTGGGCAACATGATCCTGCGCGAGCTAACGCCCACGCTGCACATACCCTGGTCGGTGCCCTTCCAGCTGGACGATCCGCCCATTGTGCCCACCACTTTTGGCAAGATGATGGAGCTGCGCTGCGTGGTGGCTGTCATCCGGCATGGCGATCGCACGCCCAAGCAGAAGATGAAGGTGGAGGTGCGACATCCCAAGTGAGTGGCGACTGGTATTATTTTTTTTTTATTGGATTTAGCATCGAGGTGTATCTCTTCCCTTTCCCAGATTCTTTGAGATCTTCGCCAAATACAATGGCTACAAGCTGGGCCACGTCAAGCTCAAGCGGCCCAAGCAGCTGCAGGAGATCCTGGACATTGCCCGCTTCCTGCTCAGCGAGATTCACACCAAGGCCCATGCCGAGATCGAGGAGAAGGAGAGCAAGCTGGAGCAGCTGAAGAATGTCCTGGAGATGTACGGCCACTTTTCGGGCATCAATCGCAAGGTGCAGATGAAGTATCAGCCCAAGGGACGGCCCCGCGGCTCCAGCTCCGATGACAGTAAGTGCAGAAATATCCTCGAAAGTGTACATCGATGACTAACCAATGCAAAGCCAATCTAGCAGCCGATCAGCCGGCGGAGCCATCGCTGGTCCTCATCCTCAAGTGGGGCGGCGAACTGACGCCAGCGGGTCGCATCCAAGCGGAGGAGTTGGGCCGCATCTTTCGGTGCATGTATCCGGGCGGACAGGGCAGAGCTGACTATTCGGGCACCCAGGGTTTGGGTCTCTTGCGGTGAGTTCTCTCTCTCTTTTTGGTTTGGTTGGTGATCCTTATGAATTGCCTTGCCTGTTCCTTCAGACTGCACTCGACATTCCGGCACGACCTGAAAATCTATGCCTCGGACGAGGGTCGTGTCCAGATGACCGCCGCCGCCTTTGCCAAGGGTCTGTTGGCCCTGGAGGGCGAACTAACGCCCATTCTCGTCCAGATGGTGAAGAGTGCCAATACCAATGGCCTGCTGGACAATGACTGCGATTCCAGCAAGTATCAGAATCTGTAAGTACATTTTGGTGTGGCTCTTTTTAGGGTTTTGTAGAAAATATCGATTTATCGGTATTGTAGTATATATAAATCGATGCTTTAGCATTGCAATAAATCGATATTATCGTTGATATATCGAAATTGATGTTTTAGCATTGCAATAAATCAATATTATCGTTTATATATCGAAATCGATGTTTTTGCTTTGCAATAAACCGTTAATCTGTTTGATATATCGAATATATCAATTTTGTTTTAAAAATAATCAATAAAGTCGTTCAAAAATGTCAAATATATTAAATACCATTTTGCGGATAATGTTTTTCATTACATTTATCGATATTTTGTCGATTAATTGGATTTTTTCCATTTCGATATATACAATTCCTAATTAATTAATAATTATCGAAAAATATCAATATCATATCGAATGATATTGATATTTTTCGATAATTAATAGTATATGTGTAGCAACAAATCCGTATTGTGTTTGGTATATCTCACTCGAAGATTTAGGTTTGCAATAAATCGATATTTTATTTGATATATAGAAAATATAGATTTTGTTTTGAAAATAAAATTAAATATATTACCATAACATTTTTTAGATTTATCGATATTTTATCGTTAAATTCGATTTTCACATTTCGATATACTAATTAAGAATATATGTATGCGATATTTTAATATTTGTAAAATTTCTATATGTCACATGCGACCAACAATTTCGATATATAAAATTGCAATTTTTTAAGTTATGTGCAATATTCTTCGATTTTTAAATTTCCTATAAAACGCACTTGACGATATTATCTATAGATATAAATATAGAAATATCAAATGGGACTTTTCCTTTCGATAAGCATCCCTAGTCTCTATGCTAGTTAAAGAACTTGCCTGTAAATGATTATTATAAAAGAAAAGAATCACCCTTACCCTTACGTACAGCATTTCGTTTGCCTTACTCTACATGTGCAAGCGCTCAACCGAATCGGTTTCTCTCTATTTGTCTCCCTCTCTCTCTCTCTGAGAGCGT
The DNA here is from genome assembly GCA_018874675.1 of Drosophila baimaii. Classification (NCBI taxonomy): domain Eukaryota; kingdom Metazoa; phylum Arthropoda; class Insecta; order Diptera; family Drosophilidae; genus Drosophila; species Drosophila baimaii. Next base: position 53,836 of record JAEIIU010057348.1, on the reverse strand, counting down.
AAGCAAGTAAAGCTCATCAGAGAATACTGAACAAAGACAAACAAAAAAAGTCCGTTCTGTTTAGAAAGAAACACCGATATATATATGTAACATTCAACATTAATTATAAACCCAATTATCCACCGACTAATCCGATATCATATCGATTACAGGGCCAAGGGTCGCCTGCACGAGCTAATGCAGAACGATCGCGAGTTCACGGCGGTGGATCGCGAGCTCATAAATCCCTGTAACAGCAAATCAATTACCCAGGCTCTGGACTTTGTCAAGAATCCGGTGGACTGCTGCCACCACGTCCTGCTGCTCATTCGCGAGCTGCTGCACATCATCAGCATCAAAAAGGATGATCCCAAGACCAAGGACGCCATCCTGTACCATGGCGAGACCTGGGACCTCATGCGCTGTCGCTGGGAGAAAATCGAGAAGGATTTCAGCACGAAATCGAAGCTCTTCGACATCTCCAAGATACCCGACATCTACGATTGCATCAAGTACGACCTGCAGCACAATCAGCATACGCTGCAGTACGACCAGGCCGAGGAGCTGTATATATATGCGAAGAATCTGGCCGATATCGTGATACCGCAGGAGTACGGCCTGACGCAGCAGGAGAAGCTGGCCATTGGCCAGGGCATCTGCTCGCCGCTGCTGCGCAAGATCAAGGGCGATCTGCAGCACAACATTGACGAGGTGGAGGATGAGTTTATGAATCGCCTGAATCCCCACTATAGCCACGGCGTGGCCAGTCCCCAGCGCCATGTGCGGACGCGCCTTTACTTCACCAGCGAATCGCATGTCCACTCGCTGCTCACGGTCCTGCGCTACGGGGAGCTGCTCAATGTCGTCACCGACGAGCAGTGGCGCCGGGCCATGGACTACATCTCGATGGTGACCGAGCTTAACTACATGTCCCAGATTGTCATAATGCTGTACGAGGATCCCACCAAGGACCCCACCTCCGAGGAGCGCTTCCATGTCGAGCTGCACTTCAGTCCGGGCGTCAATTGTTGCGTCCAAAAGAATCTGCCGCCGGGCCCCGGCTTCAGGCCGCACTCGCATGGCGACAATGCCAGCAATGTGAGCTTGAAGTCTTCGGAGGAATCGAATCCTGCCCGCATCGAGGAGGAGAATGACTCAAATTCGGGCGAGGAGCAGAATGGCAAGAAGCGTTCGGTGAGTGTCTGTGCACATACTTGTAGCTGTATCTCTTAGGAATACCAATGCATACATATTCCGCAGAGTGGCAGCGCGGATCGCGCCTCCCCGGCCTTCGGTTTCAATCGCCTGGAGCTGCGTTCCAAGCAGTTCAAGTCCAAACCCATTCCCATTGGCGCCCATCACACGGTCAGCGGTCACGAGGCCATGGACCTGGCCAAGCGGCTCAACGAGGAGCTGGCCTCGCAGCAGCAACAGCAGCAGCAGCAGCAGCATCAGGGCCAGCAGCAGCTGCGTCCCATCAGTCCGGACATCCGGGCGGTGAGTCCGGATTGTGAGCCGAGATCCCGTAGCTTCGAGCAGCGTCCCTCGCCGGGCGTTTGTGCCAAGATGCCGGGTACGTATACGTGTGTGCCTGCGTGTGTGTGAGTGAGTGAGTGAGTGAGTGTGTGTGTGTGGTTGGGGCACACATATCCTTGCTGCCGTTTAATCGAGCAAAGCTTGCCGCCGCCGCCACTGCCATTGAAGCTGCAGCCGCCTTTTGCCCCGGGGGCTGCAAGAGGATCACTCTACCCCCCACCCCAACCACCCCCCACCTCCTGTTCCCCCAGCTCCCAACTTTCGCGTTTCGCGTTCTTGTCTAACACACACATTTTACACCCTTCCGATTGGCTAATCCCACCCAGACTTGGTTTCCTTGTGTCTGACCTGGCAGGGAATTGAGTTTTGATAGAAGAAGTTGAACAATCTTCAAGATAAGTGAAGGGAAATATTAAAATTATAAATAAAACTAAGCTTTAACTAGATAATAAAGTAGAAGATTCAATAAGGGATATAAAGCTAGAGGAAAAGTTTGATAAAATATATCGAGAAATATAAAAACCAAATAAAACTAAGCTTAAACTAGTTAGTTAAGTTGAAGATTAAATTAGGGAATGTATAGCGAGGGGAAAGTCTGATAAAATATGTCAATTAAAATCTTGCACTCACTATCATATCGAAAATATCGTAAAGTTTGATTTATGGAAAATTAAAATGTACAAAAATATCGCATTAACTTTAAAATATCGATATTATTGAATAAAAACTGATAAACCTCGTTAAGTTTGATTTATCCACATTAAAAAAAAAACAACAATAATATCGTATTAACGTTAAAATATCGATATTATCGAAAAAAATCAGAAAAATATCGTAAAGTTTGATATATCGAAATTGATAATATCGAAAAAATATCGCATTAACGTTCAAATATCAATATTATGGAATAAAAAAGAGAAAAATATCGTATAATCGAAATTTAAAATATCCAAAAATAACGCATTAGCGTTAACATATCGATATTATCGAATAAACAACAGAAAGATGCTTTTTTTTTTATTTATTTAACCGATTATGTTCTCACTAAAATCGTTATATTTAAACAAAGTTTGGTCTGCATTTTGGCACAGTCCGTTAAAGCAAACATAATATCGATTTATTGCTCATATATCGCAAAAGCGATACAGTATCGATATTTTCGGATATTCCTAAGTAAATTTAAATGTATGAGTAACACGAGTATTACAAAACAGAAATCATAAAACTGATATAAATAACACTTGGTTGTTCTGTGAAAAAAACATATTTAAAACACACAAAATGGTATATAATCACATAAGAGATAGGATTACTCTACATTTTTGACAGTATTACAACGAAATATGAGGTCTGCTTATTACATAAATAAAAATTAAAGAATATTTTTTTCAGCCCAGGACATTCTTTTTTCGTTTCCCTGCCAGGTCAAATACCGCTTCGGATGCTGCCGAAGCTCCTTGTCCTTCATTTGTTGAAAATTGTGCATAACTTCTTCATCTTTCTATGGTTTCTATTATATATATATAATTTTTTTTGTGGGATTCTACTATGCATGCCGTTCCTATTGTTTTCTGTGTTTGCGTCTCACGGTTTCCCTCACCCCGCACTCACTGCCAGCTAATAACACCAATGGGTATGAATACCCAAAATTAACACCCTTCCCCCACCCTCAAAGAATAAATAGAAATAAAGGGAAATCTCCTTAAAAAGATATATAAACAAAGAAGATCCTGGAACCCCTTTTAACATGCTTTCGTTTTGTTTATTTCCTGTCACCCTGCCCCCGCCCCAAAAAAAAAATTTCAATTAATATTTTGACTCTTTTTTATAAATATATAAATACATATAAATCTAGATATTATATATCCTTTAGCTCTCTATCTATCTGTTTCGAATGGTAAACGAATAATGTTCAGTTGTGATTTTTCATCATCTTTCACTTAAAGACAACAAAAAAGAAATCAAACTTTTAAAAGACTTTTCCATCTCTGTATCCTGTTCTCTCGAGCTGTGCCCAACATTTTTATTATGGTTTTCTATTTTTTCTATTGCGGAACGATCGATGAGACACACACACACACACAAACACACAGAGAAACACACAGCAAACACAACAAACACCCTACACACCACAAACTGTCTCTTTCGCTACGTTTACATCTCTCGATCTGTATTGAAATTGAAAAAAAAAATACAAAAGAAAAACTGAAAATCTATAAGCATCTGGCCGCGGAATCCCGTGTACTTGGCAATGCTGGTCACACTGTCTCAGCCATGAAAGAAAATACACACAGCCACACCTGTTACGCCCTCAAAACATGCAGTCACAATAAAAGAAAAAAAGCAGCTGAGCCCCAGGAAGGATTTAAGAGACCCATTTACCTTTCTTTTGTAGAAAGGTTTTTGGCGACAATGGAAAAACAAAATCTTTGCTGGGGTCCAGCTGTCGAACGGTCACACTATGTTCTATCCCCTTTCCCTGTCGCTCTATCTTTCTCTCCCTCTCTATATATATATATGTGCCTGTTTGTCTATCTCCCTCTCTGTCCTGTCTATCTATCTCTGTTTTTGTCTCCGTGCATGAAAAGCAAAACAAAAAAAAAAAGAAATTTAAACAAAAAAACTCGAGAAATAAGCTTGGTTCTTGTGGCGTTATCTTGTCTGTGTCTGTACGTTGCTCGTTGTTGTTGTTTGCAGACCCAGACTATCCCCCATTCCCACCTCTCTATATACCTCCCAAACATACCACAAGCCTACAATACAAATACACCACAAACACAGATTCAGAAGTACAAGAAATACACCACAAAACTACATTAGAACAACACTACAAATACACCACAAACCTACATTACAAGTACACCAAAAAACCGTCGCTACAAGCTACAAATACACCACAAACCACCTACATTACAAGGACATTACAACACATACACACACCACAAACACTAGGAATACACCACAAACCCACATTACAAGTACACCACAAATCTTCGCTACAAGTACACCACAAATACACCAACAACGACTATACACAAGGACCTAACAAGGACTCGAAACCCACTTACTCTTCTGAAGCCTGGAACTTTAATATTTATTTTACTAAAAAAAAAAACATAAAAAAAGAAAGCCTCTACTAAAAAAGCCTTTGCCGCTGCTGCTTCCTGGATTGCCAGCTTGAAAGTTCCACAAAATGCTCCTGTAGGAAACTATCCATGATTGGAAATTATTCGAATTATTAGAGTGTCGTCACAGGACAATTATAATATAATTATCAAGTCTGTGCAGATTTCATTTTGATCTAAAAATAAGTGTAACATATTGCTTTCTAATAAATGTTTAAATTTTAATAAGTTGAGATTTAAAAATATTTCAAGATTTGTGAAAAGAAATATATTCCTCGAATTAAAAACTTTTCTCTTTGTAAAACTTTTAATAAATACCCCTTATCCGATTAAGTTTCTAGTTATTTTTATTTTGTATAGGACTTAGCAAGAGCATTTCGTAGCATTCGGCTTGCCGATATTTTTTCTTTCTCCTTTTGTTTTCCCTTTGACTTACAAACTTTTGTGTTTCCCTCGTTTTCTGTACTTTTGTTTTTATGTGGAAACTCTCTCTTATTACGATCTCTTCTCCCTATCTCTCTACGCGATCTTCGATCTTTTTTTAATTATCTCGGCTAATGAGTTCTCTATTTGTACACGACACAACAACACACACATCGAACACATCCAAAACTCCGATACTCCGAAACACCGCAAAATACGTGAAAATATATCAATGACTTGGACCGGAATCGAAACCATCCTCGAACCCCCATCGATATTGTCATGCCTCTAACTAACTATCCATTAAATCCTGCGCTCATTTGTGCTCTTGGACCGAAAATGCTGACCATACTGACCATATTTAGTGCCTGTGGCTGCCAACTTTGGGGAAATTGCCCATGCTCGGGAGGGTGGAGCCCACGTAACGCTGGGCAATCGAACTGCCTTCCAGATTCGTGTCACGGATAGCTTGTCCTTTTTCAAGATCGATTCATCGACCAACGAGCTGCCCTTGTCGGACATTGACTTCTCCCTGAATCCCGCCACACCGCAATGCGGTCCCTCGGCGCACAAACGCCTCCATGTCCTGACCATGCGGCGCATGGAGAGCTGCGACGAGGGCGATGATCTCGAGCAGATGCAGCATATGCCGCAGATCTCGCCGCTGGCCACCAACGAGCGTCCGTTGAGCTGCAATTGCAGCTGCTCGACGGCGCCCCAGGCGCACTCGCACTCCAAGAGTCTGATGGACTTGGGCCAGGCCATAGCTTCCTCAACTGCGGCCTCATCGCCGCCAGAAGCGGGGCAGAATTCAGAGAATGCGGGCGCCGAGCCAGCAACGGAGGCGAGTGCCAGCAGCTTTGACGATGACTTTCAGCTATCAAGCTCGGCGCCAGCCATCCTAATGAGCTCTCACTTTGGCCAAAGGCCAGCCACGGCGGCGGTGGCGGTGGCCTCGCTGTCGCCAATGGCCCATGCCACCACCTCGCCCACCGCCTCCACGTTGCGTTTGTGTGACGACATGAACAAGGCTTCGGCCTCGGCTTCGGCTTTGGCCCTGACATCAGCCACGGCTTCGGCCAGCGCCTCTGCTCAACGCAAGGCCACCAGTAGCTCCTGTGGTCAGTTATCCATGCCAGCATCGGCACCGGTTTTGTCTGAGAATCCTTTTCGCTTCACCGTCTCACCGGCCAGCTTGGCCGCAGCGCCGCCCAGCGCCTGCTTTGTAAACTGTTTTGAGCCCATTGAGGAACAGGTTACGCCCACAACGGAAGCGGATCAAGGGCGATCTCAGCCAGAACCGCAGGTGGTTTACAACCTGCCAACGGTGCTGGTAACAGCGACAGCGTGTAGTAGCTCGGACGGCATGAAGGCGGGGACACCAACAGTTACAACAACGATGACACAATTAGATGGGGAACTACCGAAAAAAGATCCCATAGAATCAATAGTTCCACTGGCGGTTAGCGAAGACGATAGAAAAATAGATATTACACCAAATAACGTTACAACAAGAGCTAAAGAAATAGATATGACAACAGGTACAGCCACAGATACAGGAGAAATGACACAAACGATTACACCAATGAGTACACCAGCGGTTACCACAGCAGATATGATAACTCCAACAACAACAGTTTCAACAACAGATACAAAAACAGGTACAAGCCAAGTAACACCAACAATTACACCCACACCCACACCAACACAAGCAGAACCACAACCACAACCAACAACAACAGCAGCAGCAGCTTTGTTTGATAATACAGCAACAATGTCTTCTAATCAACCATTTACTAACCAATTCCATTCGATCGGTCCCACCTCAACTGATGCACCACACCAACACCAACATCCACATTCATATCTACACCAACAACACTCAACAACGCTCACCAACGGTCCACAACAACCACCACAACAACAACAACAACCATGTACACCAACCACCATTATCAACAACACATCAACAAATGCAACCAATTACATCAACACCAACACCAACACCACCACGAATACAAACACCACTACCACGACCCCGTCTTGTTGTACCAATACCATCGCCACAGATAGCCAAGTTACGGTGTCGGTTTCGGCCTCGGTATGCTCGGCCAACTCGTCCACGTCGTCGCGGCGCCAAAGACACAGTATTGCCGGCCAGATGTCCTATATGAAAATGTTGGGTTTCGGTGGTTTTAGCAAAAAGATGGCCACCAGCGCAAATAGCCTTTTCAGCACCGCCGTCATCAGCGGCAGCTCATCGGCTCCCAATCTACGCGACATGATACCGGTATCCTCATCCGGTGAGTACACACACACACAAAAACACATACATACCTGTTGCATCCTGCAATCTTTTTTCGCTTTAGTGTGTGTGATATCGCACACATTTAATTGGAATCGAAAATTGCTTTACTTTGTGGGGAATTTTGTTGGTGAAATTCTTGTGGAAAGCTCAGGTCTTTTGTACTTATTTTCCTTTGTATTTGTAGTTATTTTTTGAAGCATTTAGGATTTACTTAATTTAAATTAAAATATGGGATTCTTTGAGGTGAATATATTAAGGTTTAGCATTTCCCAGATACTTTTCTTAAAAATCTAGTTTGTATTTTTACTATTAGTACTTGGGTTTATACATTATAACAAGAATTCAGGAAACATTTTCTAGCGGAATTTAAATATACTCTTTCTCTAAGAAAGTTTAGGGGAATATTTCCTAGATAGATCTCTTCACTTTCTCTAAGAAAATTATAATATATGGCAAGATATATACCTAAATATTTGTACACCCCATACTGACTATGATTTTATTTTATTTGAATAGTTAACAAGAAAAAAATTACTTTATTTCTGGGATTTTCTAAAGAAAAAAGTACTATTTATTTCTTTATAAAAAAAACCGACCTTTTTCTACCTAGGATTTGGCGATGTGCCGCCCATTCGCCCATTGGAGACGCTGCACAATGCTCTGTCGCTGCGCAAGCTTGATGGCTTCCTGCAGGACATGATCCTGGCGCAGATCTTTAAGACGCCAACGGGTTCGCCGCCGCGTCTCTTTGAGCAACCAGCCAGCACCACCACTGGCACCACCACAGCCGCTGCCGCCGCCGTCGCCGTCGCCGCTGCAGCAGCCACCAATATGCCGGCAGTGTCCTCACTGGCCATGGCAGTGGCCACGGATGCCTTCGGCCAGGGAGGCAGTGAGTCGGGCTCCAGGATGGAGCCAGGCCAGGCGTGCAATGAAGAACAATTGAAGCGTAAGTGACGCAGACCTAGTGTTCACAAATTTTTCCTGGCTGTAAATATATATTTTTATGGTTTTTATTCACTTTTAATTGATTTCCCTCTGTTTTTTCTTGTTTTTTTTTGTTTTGTTTTTATTTATATTACATTTCAGCGGATGCTACTAAGCCCAGCATTTAAGGAAAATGCCAGTTCACTTTTGAGTTTTCAAACTTGTATTTCAAATTTGTATATTAATAAACCGAAACTATAAAGGTTGCTATGTATAGTGATTGAATATTATTTAAGCCCAAGATTTATGTTCACAATTCATTGAATAAATACTTGTATTTATAATTATATTTGATTTATTTATTCCTTCTTCATGGTGTAGTTTACGTTATAAATTATTTAAATTAACTGCGGCCTCTTCTTGTGACTATTCTCTCTACTCTTTGCCTTTAGTATTTTGTAGTTTAATTTTTGTCTTCAAATCTCTTCTTATTGGTTAACATTTTTCATCAAAAATGTAATTACATTTTCTGTTTATGTTGCCTCCTTTCCTAGTACCCTGAACCAAAGACTCTCCACTTACTAAGAAGCCGAACGCCATACGATTTTTTTGCACACGCATTTTTTTTTATGTAGGACATAGTGCAACGTCCTAGCAAAGACGGTGGCCAGGTGTCTCCAGCGCGCTCTCTCTGTCTCACGACTGTATGTGTGTACACGTATTCTCACGCATTCTACATCTGTATGCACACATGCAAGCGCATTCTATTTTTAGAGTTTAACGCTCTCAACTTTGTGAGAGCGGGAGAGCGCAATTTCGGTCCGAAACAGAAAATTTTGCTTGCATATGGCAATTCAAATGTATGGTCGTTACTCATCTTAGTAACTCAAGCGTCTTTGTGTGAACTCTGCCCTAAACTAAGTAAAAAAGGTTAAAAACTAACATCTTGAAACCCTTGAACACCTTGTTGATCCATTCACACAAAACCCGTATCCTTCGAATATGCAAAAAAAGCTATCTGGCAATCCCAGCCGCCGGATTGTCTTCTATTGGCAGCCCAGGAGGCGGATGAGTACCTGCAGGATGTGGAGATGAAGTCGCTGCAGCCCAGGTGAGAGAGAGACAGAGAAGAGTGCTAATATCTTAAGAGATTTATTATCTTTCCTGTCCAGCCTGGACATTACCATGGAGATCATGGAGGAGGCTGCTCCCGCCACCTTTGAGCCCATGAACCAGGACAGCCTCGAGGCGGGCGAGGAGGGTGCCGTTGGCGGAATTTTCCTTAGTGTGTGCGAGGAGCAGGGCAGCGGCAGCACCTGCCTCACCCCAGTCAGCTTTGGCATGGACCTGGACCTCAGCATGGTGGCCAACAAGGGCTCCATGACACTCTCCATGGATGTGAGTTTTGTTTTAAATTTCTGTTCTTTTCTTTCTAATTTAATTAATATTTAAATCCATTTGTTTTTTAGGGCTTCGAGGACGACGAGGACGCCACGCTGTCGGCGGCCACCACACCCTCGCTGCCTGCGGACAGCTGTGAGCCCCGCCTGGAGACGTGCTATTGCTGTCCCGGCCATGTGGATGGTCCACCCGAAGTGGACACTGATGATCCGCGCTATGGCTTTGCCCTGCCCGTGCGCGTCACTCAGGCATCGCCGGAGCATGGGCGTCACCCCAGTCCCTCACCTGTCGCCCGTCGCGCCCACGATCCCGTCTCGCCGCGCATTCAGAAGCAGATCAGCCTCTTTGAGGGCAACACCAGCTGCGGTGGCGCAGGCGGCGGAGTTCCGCAGGAGAAGTCCGACTCCACGGGCGGCGGTGGTGGCGGCATTTTGCATGCTTCCATCAATCTGCCGGCGGCTGGTGCGCAGCATCTGCGCCAGGATGCCCGCCTGCGCAAGTTCGAGAACCTCACGCAGTCCACCTCCAACTCGAACTTTCCGTTCGAGAGCAACACCTTGAAGCGGGTGCCCATGCAGGCCACTGGCGGTGACTATGGCAACGTCAGCCACACCCAGAGCTGTATCAATCTCAAGAGCGGGAGTAGCGGCGTCCTGGGCGGGGGATCGCCGCAGCATCAGAGGGGAGAAGGAGGTGCAGGAACAGTGGGAGCTACAGCTGCAGTTGGTGGAGCAGTGCCCGCGGAACGGGAGCGGGATCGAGGACGTCAAGCGCCGCCGCCACCTGTAGCCCTCTACGGGCGCATGGTTAATCCCTGTTGCTCTTCCGCCTCGGCCTCCCCGTCGCCATCGCCATCGCCCTCGCCCGGGGCACTGATCGTCAAGGAGCGGTTCATTGAGCCGCCCAAGCGGGGCATTGTTCGCGGCTATCATGCCAAGACGCAGTCCATGGACGCCGATTTCCTGTTCAACGAGTTTCTCCTGCTGCCGGCCATGGCGCCGGCCAAGTTATCGTTCGATAGCTCGGATATCGATAAGGCCAGCGATGACGAGGCCAGCGCCAGCTGCACTTCCGGCGCCGCCATCGCCGCTGCCAAGAAGAGGCACTCTTAGCTTTCGCATTTAGCTAGAAATCACTCTGCAAAGCACTAGTAAACGCATTCGTATACTTATGTTACTTCCTGCTGTTATCGGTTTAATCGTAATTGTAATCGCTATCGCTATCGCCTATCGCGACAGTTATCGCACAGAGATCGTCGGACTCTTTAATCTTAATCAAACTTGTTGTTGTTGTTGGGCCAAGCAAATAAAAATAAAAGGCTAATCTCTCTATTTTTCTGTCCAAAAAAAATGCTAAACTATGTGTTTTATTTATATTAATTAATATATTATTATAATATTACTAGAAGTATTTAAAGAACTATTTAATGAATACATTATAGTAAAGCTCAAAAAGCTGACTTTTTATTTTAATTTAAACAATTATTCAATTTCCTAATTTAATAATAATTGCTTAATATTATATCGGAAAAAATCGTAAGCTATGATATATCGAAATTTTTTCATATCGATAAGCATTTTCCAGTGGTTTCTTCTCTTTTCCTCCTACGTATTTCTATATTTTAAATTATTTATGTTCCTAAAATAATAATATTTGCTCAATATTATATCGAAAATATCGTAAGCTATGATATATCGAAATTTGTAATATCATAAGCTTTAATAAGCCTTTTCTATTGGTTTTTTTTCTTTTCCTCCCACGTATTTCTATATTTTAAATTATTTATGTTCCTAAAATAATAATAATTGCTTAATATCTTTTTGAAAATATCGTAAGCTGTGATATATCGAAATTTGTAATATCACAAGCTTTATTATATCGAAATTTTTAATACCGATAAGCCTTTTCTATTGGTTTTTTTCTTTTCCTTCTACGTATTTCTATATTTTGAATTTTCTATGTCCCAAAAATAATAATACTTGCTTAATATCATATCGAAAATATCCTAAGCTATGATCTATCAAAATTGTTTATGTCGATAAGCCTTTCCCAATTGTATATCGAAATTTTTAATACCGATAAGCCTTTTTCAGTAGTTTTCTTTCCTTTCCCTCTACGTATTCCTTTATTTTTAACTATTTATGTTCCTAAAATAATAATACTTGCTCAATATCATGTCTGAAAATACCCCAGGCTATGATATATCGACATTTTCAATATCGATAAGCCTTTTCCAGGGTTATTTTCTCTTTTCCTTCGACGTATTTCTATATTTTAAATTATTTATGTTCTTAAAATAATCGAAAATATCGTAAGCTATGTTATATCGAAATTTAAAAAATCGATAAACCTTTCCTATTGGTTTTTCACTTTTCATCCTACGTATTTCTATATTTTCAATTTCCAAACCTACAAGTGGTATCACTTTTTGACCCAATTTCCTAACTCATTTGAGATTTTGTTGTTCAGTTATAAACATTTCGGTTGATATTTAACCATTAACTGGCTTCTCATCGCCCAAATGAGCTGGAGTTTTCGCCTATTATGATATCAGAGCTGAAAAGAAGTCACAGTTTCAACTGGAGATTACCTAACGCTGTGCCCCTCTCGACAAGACAATCGCCGCCAAGATGATAACAATGATGATGGTAATAGAGATCGTCGTCGCCTTAGCAAAGGCTGATGATCAAGTTGATGATGATCATGGCAAATCATGGCGACGATGATGCCATGCTAATGACGCTGCCGGCAGCCGGCTGCCTGCTGCCAAGTGAAAGTGCTGGCCAAGATCTGCTGGACGGCGGCGGCGGACTGTCAATGACCGGACTTGAGGCGACGCGTCGCACCTGTTCTATGTTGGAGCAGCGAGCGGGTTTCACTTGTCAGCCTCGATCCACATTTGGCCTGTCATTGCGAATTCTACGCATAAATTGCGTATACGAGGCACGTTCGTAATATATTCGTGTATTATACATGTGGGTTTATGTATATATATATACTGCTATATAGCACCCACAGAGATCGTGTATGCGTTTTCGAAATGGGAGAGTCTCGGTGTCGGTCTCAGTCAGACAGAGTCTGAGTAATGGCCCGCATCGCTTTGCATGCCTGATATTTCACAGATTTCGCTACAGATTAAAGATAGGTTCAGGTGGGGAAAATGTATCTCCTAAGCTCTTGATTTTGGTTTAACTTTAGACTATCTTTTTTCTTAGGGATAATACCATTTAAACAGGCTCTCGATAAAGCAGAAAAAGGCAAGAAGTTAAATCTAAATTAAAATTCTTTGTTAAAAATATAAGAAAATATTAAACATATAAAAGCCATACATTTACCTGTTTAAGTATATATACATATGTTCCTCTATATTTTCTTTACCCCATAAAAAAAAAACCCCCAACATTTTCTCTAACCTACCCAACAGAACCCACATCTCTCTCACTCGATCTAAGTAATTTAATTTATTACACTTACGCCCATTTAGCAGGCTGATGTGCTTGCTTTTCACTTTGATTTTAATCACAGTAATTATAATTAGCATGTGCCGCTGCCACTAAGAAAAACAAAAAAAACATCAACAAAAAAATGCAAAATGCAAACGAAAATACAAACAACAAAACTGTTTCCACTCAATTTAGTTTGTTGGTTAATTTTGAACGCACGCCGCCGCCGCCTCTGTGGAAGAGAGGAGGGCACTTGAACTGTAACAAGAGCAAGAGTGTGGCTCACGTGCGTGCACTGATAAAAAAAGCACATCTTTTTTAATTAATAAAAATTATTTGGGAAATCTTTGTAGCATTAAATGTATTAAAAATCGAATTTAACATTAATATAATCGATTTTATTGGTTTTCATCGTTCATCGTAAGAATCAATGCATAGCTCAAGCTTCGATGTTTATTTTTTTTTATATATGAACACGATTTTTTTATTTTATTTTCTTTAAGCTTAGAAAAATATAAATTTGCCGTGTTTTATATTCAATAAGATTTAATACTTGTTAAAAAAATGCATGACATAATTGAAAATGTTCTATTAAAATGGTTTTTCGACTTAATCAATTTTTTCTGATTTCAATGAACAAATAAAATAAACAAAAATGTACCCCTAAAAATACTTTTAGTTAATTTAATAATAGTGACGCAATTCCTGTGCATTTTCGCTCAGTGTATGCAAAGTCTCAACCATTAGCTGTGCGCTGTTTGGCATTTTGGTTGGCTTTGCCCATGGCGGTGGTGGCGGTGTTACAGGTAAAAAATACAGGTGCGTCTAGCCTCCGGGGAAAGTTCTAAAAGAGGCGAGAGTGTGACCCTTATTTTTTTTTGTTGCTTGTTGGCTTCTGGCCTGGCCAATTTATGCAAATGGCTTTTGGCCAATGCCATAAATAAAATTGAAAATAGTATTAGAAATTTGTGAAATTCCAGAAAAATAAAAGCAAGCATTTCGGGGATTTAAATTGTATGTATTTCATAATGAAAAAAATAACAGCTTTTAAAATGTATTAATTTTAATATTGGGAAGTATTTTTATCCTTCAGCTAGGGCTATAATTTAGATATAATTTTCTTATATTTCTTAACTACAAGAAAAAGGTTTTAATGAAATAAAAATCAATTTTAAACCTTTATTATTCTATTGTATTAAAAAGAATACATTTTTAATATTTGTAAACTTTTAAACTTTGTTTCTAGTTTTTAAAATATTTTATTTATACATTTTTAACACATTAAACTCAAATATTATAAAACTATTACAATTTTGTTTCCTGTTTACCAATATATATTTCTATTGGAACTTTTCTTGTGGCATCTTAGGGTTTACCTTTCGCTTAAGAGTTAGCTAAGAGTTGTATCTTGTAAGCTGGTGTATTTCGCCTTATTTACAAGATGTCCGCACCATGTTGGCCAGTGTTGTGTTTATCTTCAATTCAATTTTCGCTTTTTTTTTGGCGCTGAATATTCATGGAAACGAGCCGCATGGCGGCGATGGCAGCAGCAGCCGATAATTATTTGCATAATAGAAAATGTTTAAGCGGGTTTTTTTTTTCTTTTTCTTTTTTTTTTCTGGCTGCTAGCAGAATCAAGGGGATCCGAGTTCCGAGATCGGAGATCGCAGATCGGAGCTGTTCGACAAGTTGTTCACTTTCTTTTTCACTTCAGAAATTGTTTTCTTCTTTATTTCTCTGCGGGATGATCACGATAATGAAGATGATAAAGATAATGAAGATGATGATGATGATGATGGCACTATGTAAATATTTTCCATTTTATGGAACTGAAGAGAGGGCGTTGTCCATCGATTAAGAGATGTGGGTGCAGGCAGATATGATGAGATTCCATAAATACAGACATATGTCTTCTAATTATTTATATTATAAGTACTTAAATATATTTTAAAATTTTTCCTTTGAGTTTATTTAAAAAAAACCCTGAAATAATAAAATTAACTTGCTTTGAGGTCTATTTTTTATGTTATTAATTAATATATATAATAATTTAAATTATAAATTAATATATTTCATTAATTAATATGGAATTGTATTTGTATTTAAGTTAAAAGTTTTCAAATATATTAATTTGGCTGTCAATAACTTGACATTACAAATATTTAAATTAAACATAACATAATTATCATTATTTAAATGTATTACAAATGATCTTTATTTAACTTAAATAAAATTCAACTTAAATTTGATACTTTAATCATTTTTTTATTGAATATATAAAAGATAAAAATAAGAAACTATTAAAGATCAAAGAAAATATAAATAAAACATTTTGAAGCACAGCTTGTAGATTTTATTATTAAATATTAGCTTATAAATAAGCTTAATTTAATTTAAACAAAGTTCTGCCTAATATATATACCTAATTTTTCAATATAAATATTTTCTTTATACTATATTTAACCTTAATATTCATATGCATTTTTCTGTATAATTTTTTTTCTGTAAAGCCCAATCCTCTGGGTGATTCGTTTGATTTGGTTTTCGAAAGGCAGGCCATAAATCATTGCATTGTTTAATCTCTCACCTGAAGCTAATTACGCACCTTGGCGGCAGCAACAAAAAACGCGAAAAAAGGCGCAGGGAATAGTATATAGGGAGCGGCTCAAGGTATGGACATTGCAAATTACTCATACGCCCCGCATGACAAGTGAAAGAAACGAAAGAAACGAAGAGAACGGAGATCGGTGAAGAAAAAAAAAGTCGTTAACTGGCGACGTTTTCGAAATTATTTAGCTCTCTTTTCTCCCTAGCCCAGCCACCACCTTGATCTCTCTTTCTCTCTCTCCCTCTGCCTTGGAAATTTTTATGAAAGAATTCCAAAATCCAATGGAGAGTGAAAGCAGCAGCCGAAAGCCGGCAAAATGTGCGAGTTTCGTTTGGTCTTTTACAGACACACACACACACACACAGCACTCCCAAAGATCATTGACTGTTGTGTCGCCCCCCCCACCCCGCTGGTTGTATCTGTGTGCATCTGTGGGCTTTAGTATCTCCGAATTTTTGTATCTCTCTCTCCTTGTGTGTTTTTTGGGCTTTGAACTCGTTTCTTAGTTGCAGCTTATTTGGGGGAATATTGATCAGATACGCGTGGGTATATAGTGTGCATATAGTGTGCATTTTTAATAGTAACTATAGCTTGCATGTTCCAAAAAATAATAGAGTAAGAAAGCCCAAAGCTGTTGCTGTCAATTCCCCTTAATAAATATGTATGTTAGAATAATAGAATTTGTAAGTGAACTTTGAATTTTTAACTTAGAATAAATATGCTTTGCTTTTATAATGATTAAATTTGAATTATCCATTTATATTCCATAAATTTAACCTTCTTTTCTGTAATCTATAAAAGGCTCTTACTTATGTCGATTATTTCTAATATATATTAATTTATTTAAGGCCATATTAAGGGGCTCCAATATAGAGCCACCTTATAATTTCTTTAATGATTTATGTGACACAAATGATCCCGCCTAAATGAATAGCTTTAAATGCAAGGAATATTTTGCTTATCATGCACTCGCCTTTCGCAATGTAAGATTGCCGCCAAAAAAAAAAAAAAAACAAAAATGAAAATGAAAATGAAAATGAAAAACGAAAGACTTAAGGCACAAACTTGTCGCCGCAGCAGCCACTGCAACAGCAGGTTGCAGCCTTACATAAAGCAAGTGCCAACAGAAACAAAAAACCAAGAAAAATTGGTAAAAAAAAAAAACAAAACATAAAAACAAGTGGAAAACCAGTCATGAAGTTTTGCCGGCCAGGAGTTTTTTGTGCAATTGCTTGAATATTTCTCCTCTTAGCGGGTTTCTTTTGTCTCGATTTTTTGTTTTTTTTTTTACTAAAGCACTTGCGTAAATTATTTTTTTTTAACAGTACTTTCGCGCCAGACTTTACTCCCCCTCTTTGCTTGAATATATATAAACATTTTTTAGCTCTTTGGCTTGGCTTACTTTTGCTTTTATCTCGCTGGCTTGATTGCAGATGCTTTGATGATGCTACGTTTATGGCTATTAAAAGCTTCTTTTTAATACTTTTTTTGTTAGTCAGTAGTTGTTTTGTTTTTTTTTTGTTTATATTTTTGTTTATTTCAGTTCTGGATCCCTTGATTGCCTGGTTATTTATTTAGGTATTTAGTTCCTGTTGCTTGTTGTGTGTGTATGTATGTGTGTTTTTTTCAGTTGCCACAAAAACTGCGAGTTGAACGCTCTATTTAAGCCACTTTACTGCCAAATAGCTGGGGGTTAGTGCGCGCCAAAAAGCGCTCAAAAAGCATTTAATTGCACACTCAATTGCTTGCCGCTTCTTTTCCGTTTGAATTGCTTTATATGGCCTATAATTTCGTATTATCTCGCTTTGTGTTTACGGATCTCTGTTTTTTTTTGTTTTTTTTTTGCTGCTTTGCAATGCAACCGTTACACACGCCTTTTACATTTTACAATTTTACAATTATGAACGCATATACTTACCACTTTTTTGTTTTTGCCTGCCATTCCAGAAATAATTAAATAAACCCAAGCTTACATAAGCCAGCCATTGGCCCCAGGAAAACAAAAATCAAATAAAAACGAAAAGGAAAAATAATAAAAAATAGTTGCAGAAGCAACTTTAAGCCAAAAACATAAACAGATTCTTCAGTCACGTCGCATTTTTTACCAATCCAACTTAGCCAAGGCAACAGCATTGAATTCTTTTTTTTATGGGATTTCAATTAACATAAAGTAAACATTACAACAAAAACAACAACAACAACAACAATGGGCCCAAAGTCGCAGAACAAGTTTTCAATGTTGCCACCAAGAAAACTTCACTTTCAGTTGTGTGCCGAGAATCATCAATAACAGGCAACAACTCTATTTAACAATTGCCCAGCGAATCGTGATTGGGTTTAAATGTAACATTCTTTATAAACTAAAAGTGGAGCACTTGGTATAAACACGTCAGGAACTATATACAGGTATAAATCGAAAGGGCCTTTGTACAGCGTAAAGTGTATTGGAATCGGAATGCCGAAAGGGTTGGTTAATGATCATAATTCAGATGGGGAATCGATCTTGACACCTTAATTGTTAAATAGTTCACTTAATTAAGTCATTGAGAGGGAAAGAGAGAGATAGAAATATCAATTACGGTTTAATATTATTTGATATTCAATTATAGTTTATGTTATTTTATGATATTTTATTAAAATGTATGTTATTTTATGATATTGTATAATACTTTATAATATTTTATGATATTTGTATGATTATTGTAATATTTTTTATAACATTTACTGATATTTTATGATTATTGTTCTATATCCTATTGTATTTTATAACATTGTATGGTATTTTATGATAATTTATGTAATTTTTTAATGTTTTATTTTATTGTAAGGTATTTTCTTAATTTTTTTGAATTTAAAACATTTTATTAGAATAAAAACGACCTATATATATTCGAATTTTAAAAAGCTTAAAAAAATAAAATATAAATATCTTATTAAAAGTATTACTAAATTTAAAAAATGATTACAAAGTGACTCCATATTTTGTAATCAAAAATTATATTCGCTCTTGATAAGACCCATTTAATTCTCATGTTTTCACTTACATATATATTTTCCCCGAGATTTTCTACCCACTTCCGTTTACCCATTTGGATCTCCCATGGTTTTCCCTTGATTTTCCGCTGATTTTCTACTGATTTTCTACTGATTTTTCCACCTGAAAATCACTCTCAATTATTGCCGCCGCCGTGACATCAGCAAGTATTTTTCTTTTTCTCTTTTTTTTCTCTCGATTTGATTGAAATTGAAGTGGAAATTGAATGGCAGAGAGTTGTCGATTGAAGATGCTGGGCCGCTGAGGTTCAATTGGAAAGTGCGTTGATGTTTGTTGCACGCTCATTACCGTTTTCTTGTGTCGGCACTTCTTTTGGAGTTTCTTCGAAAAACGCAGCGCGAACAGGTTGAAAAGCGCCAGCAGTTAGTGTGGGCAGCTTAGCTTTTTTTTTGCTATTTTCTAGCTGTACTTTTTTGAAGTATTTATTTTTTTTATTATTGATTGAAATTCTTATTTTTATTTAAGGTTTTTGGATAAGGATTGGGAAAGCTTATTTGGTAGGTAGCTAAAAATTATCTCTATTAAAAAATATATATTGCATTACAATATAAATTAAATAAATTAAGGTGGTTATTACATTTTAAAAATATAATTTACCTAATAAGAAAATTAGGTTTAATAAGATTATTATTATTATATATTTATTTTTATTATTCTTTCCACATTGAAAGAGCTTATTTTCAGCCAGCGTCATTTTTGGTGGTTGGTGGTTTGGCATCACTGATAAAGCTCTAACGGCCACAACAACAACAACCATCTGACATTCCACAAAGTTAAAGGCATCGCTTCGGCAGCGACGGTTGAAGCGGTTGAAAGCCGCACTTGGCGATCAACTCGCAATTCAGTTGGCAACGAACGCGCCGCCGAGCAACACGCGCATGCTCTCTGTCTTTCCAAAAGCTCGCTCGCCTAACGGTACCCCTGTGTGCGCACGTGAATCGATTTTGTTCGATTACCCACTTCTCATCGTTCATCGTTCATCGAAGATCGAACATTGAAGTTTGTTGATTTTTTTTTATATGTATTTGTGTGCTCAAAGTGAAATGGAATTTGTTGAATTTTAATTGCACGCAGCACGCTGCCGGCAAAAACAAAACAAAAAAAAAAGAAGGCAATATCAACCAACAGCAGCGGCCAGATTTCATTCAACCTGAGATAAAAAACTACCACAACAACAACAACCACAACAACGGCGAGCCAGGAGAAAATAGCTGATAAATAGACAATAATAATAAAACAAAGGCCACGGACGCCGCTTCAATTAGCGTAAGTTTGCACACGAAAGAGGTGGAGAAATGAAATGAGAAAGGAGAGAAAAGCGAGAGGACAAAACTAGCAGCAATAATCATGAATTACAAATGACATTATTATCAAGCACGTGCATGCATATGCATGCCGAGACCAGATGCTGACAAACTGTCAGCTGTTCAGTTGGCTGTCAAACGGGGGCCCCAAGCCAAGAAGTGAGATAAACTCAATTAAGCTATAATATCTAGAATTTATCATAGTTCTTTGGTCGCAACTAAAGTAGTTTTGTGATAAATAAAATAAGCAAAAAATATAAACACTAAAACTTTTAAGATAAACACAAGAAGAACATATGTAAGTGCATATAATAATATTAGTAAGCTTAGGAAATTAAGACATATTTTCACCTTATTGATTGATTTATTTTTTTTTATGTGATAAATTTAAAAACCAGTTAGAGGGGCGAGTTAATTCTGGATTCTACTATTCAAAATAAAAAACCACAACTCAAACTGATCATAAAAATATAAACCTTTAAAACGAAGTCTAACCAATTATCATTAATAAATGAATAACAAACCTTATCTTTTATTGCATTTTATAACACAATTATGAATTTGAGTTTGTGATGCAATCATAATAAAAAAAACAGCAGTTAGCTTTTTAATAAACAGAAAACCCAACAAAAAGTTCTCCAAAAATATACACAAACTTCTAAATTTTAGTTCACAATTTGCACTCCCTACTGGCTTGTCGTACAAGGCCGAATTTCGAGGACAGAACTTGTAAAAAAACAACAAAGACTGAGAACAGAAAAGTAAGCCGCAGCCCAAAATAAATCTCAGCCAATTTGATTACTCTCATTATTTTCTGTATAATCGGTTGGCCAAAAACTGAGTCACAAACGTGCGGCATTTCATTATTTCGCAGCCTTTAACATTGTTTTGCTAATTCCCCAATCCTCTAACGATCTTAAAACGATCTCCGACTCCGACCCCAACCGCAGCAGCGGCACAACAATTCAATTCCCATCGAAATCGGGCCACAGCGCAAAAAAAAAAAGAAAAAAAAAACAAAACAGAAAAACGATCTTAAAACGAGTGCAGTTTCTTTTGTAAAAGTCTTGTCAATTGTTTTTTGCGCTTTTTATTATTATTATTTCTTTTTTTTCGCCGTTGGTCAGTCAGAAAAAGAAACAATTACGCTTCCATAGATATGGAAACCAAAAAAAAAAATAATAAAATGGAAAGTATTTATGAACAATTTTTGACAAGTACAACAACCAAATTAACAACCACAACCAAGTGGAAGTAAACTGGTTGGGGTTTTTCTTAAACAAATGATTTTAATGTACTTTACTTAATGCCTGCTCTCTGGTCAGGAGTTCATCATAAGAGTGGGAAAAAACTAAACAAGATTAGACAGTAAATTATACACAAAAATGCCAATGGATTTTAGCTTTCTAAATACTATAAATGCAAAATTCCTAATTTTCCAATCCTTTTGATACATTGAAACCGCTCCTTAATATCATATTTATATCTTTCTCTTATCGTTTTTTTCTCAAACATTAAGGGGTTTATTTTTGTAAGAAAAATCAATTGGTAAAGACATTTTATTTTTGGCTTAACATTTTATACATTCAATGGCTATTTGTTTGTTTTATATAAATTGGAAAATCAATTACTTAAACCAGTCTCCATTCTAGCTTTTTTTTTGGGATAAAATCTATAAGTTATTAGAATTTATTAATGCACTTAGTGATGTTCTTAAAAATATTTTAGAACCTTGTTTTATATACATAGATCATTTTAACATTACTTTTACCTCTTTAATTTAAATCTTTCTTGTGCTTCTCCTTCATGAACCAACCATTTCCCAATTGATATTTACAGTTGCATTGTAAATGGGCAGACTTTTTGGGTAATCCCTTCTTAATTACCCGATGGCTTAATCGTCTTACAATTATGTATTAATTGCATCATAAGCTCAACTACCAGATGGGGTAATACTCGATTTTGATAGCGATTACGAATTAGGGTCTGGAGAGTGTTGGGGGGACTGCCATATTCGATTGGGGGATTTGCACACTCTTCAGGTTGCATAATAATATTAATAATAATACAAATAATTATGAATACTATAAAAAAAAAACAATGAGAGACAGGCAGACAGGTAGAAGTGCGAGTAGTACGCCCTCGGCACGCGTACTTATGCGATAATTGCAGGAAATGCAGCCAAAAAAAAAAAAATGTTGCATGCAGCGAAAGTTTTTCCTTGAAGTGTGTGTGTGTGTTCGCGCGCGGTGCGCATATTATAAATAATAATAATAAAATGCGAGGCGAAAACAGGAAAATTGCAAAGAGGCCAAAAAAATGTATATACAAAATAAAAACCGCACTGCTCTGCCCACTGGCTAATAATTGAAAGTGAAAGGGGGAACCCAGACGCAGTTAACGGCTGGCGATTTGAGATTTCAGATTTCAGGCTACACGGCCACAAAAAAAAATTGGTACATAAAAAAGGTAGATAGTTGAGTACTATTATAATAGTTATTATTCACATTTTTATGAACAAAATATGCGAGTTATTTAATCATAAAGTTGGTGTTAATGCTGAGTTGGATATGTATATGTTGCTCTGCATATTACTGGCTACCTTTGCCTGGCAACCTTTTCTGGTGCTCTTTTTGCCATATTTTATTGAATTTTTTTGTACCAGAGCCTAGATGGGCACGCAGTGGGTCTTTAAGCTCCTGCAGCTCTTTTTGTACGATGCATGAAATTAAAGAAAAAAACAATGCCTCTGAAATATGACGTCTCTGAGGCGTAGTTTGGATATTTAAAATACCGGGAAGATGCAATGCTTTCTTACTTGCTAATTTATTATTAATTATTTTCTATGCATTATAAATATATTTCTTTCTGTGTACTTTAGGAGGTTTTATCTAATGATATATGCCTTCATTTCCTTGCAGTTGAGCAAGTGTTTCGTTTCTGAATTTATTTGGTTTTTTCGTTTTTTGATTTGCTCTCCCAGATATGTGTGATTTTATTTGTATTTTTTTTTTCTTTTTGTATCTTTTTGCCACTCTTTTGAGTATTTCATAAGCCATAAGGCCGGTCGTAAATTGGCCAGTTTAGATGCCGTTGGCAGTTACCAATATTCGATCGTGCGTTGCACTCGCAGCCAAAGTGCGTAAGTCCATTTTTTTTTTTTATGTTCAGTCCCGTCCACCATTTTTCCGCGCTTTCCGCTTGTTTTTATTTATTTTTTTTTTTTGCTTGCAATTATTTTCGTATGAAGTCATTTTTGTTGTATTTATTTTGTATTTTTTTTTTCTTTCTTTTTTTACTGCAAATGGTAATTCCAGCAAACCAGAGCGAACGGCAAACGGCAAACGGCAAACGGCGACGACCTTGCCGCCTTAATTGCAAAGAAATAATAAGAGTGCGAGGCGAGTGCGAGTGGCACTGCGAATGCGTGCAACGATAGTTGTTCAAAACCAGATTAGGCAGTTAGCTGAATGTTAACCATATGCGATATATGTACATGAATATACAATATACTATGCACGGCATTTGGGCCTGTCTGCCATTGCACCTGGCTATGATAATAAGCCATAATTACCGAGCCAGCGGTGAGGTAGTAAATTTTTAGGCAAGAGATCAACTGAGATCAGTCACCTTTTGTGGGTAAATGGGGGATTTTTAAAACCCTTAATTTAAATTAGAGAAGAACTGGGAAAATATTAAAAATGTATAGGAATAATTAAAGGAAATAATAATAGGAAGAATATACCCAAAATACTTCATTTTATCTTGTGGAGCAAATAGTTTAAGGGACAATAAAACTCTTCGGGGATTTAGGAAGAGCTGGAAAAATGTTTAAAGTTTATATTAATAACTGAAGAAAATAGTAAAAGGAAAGAGAGTTCAAAAGATAGTATATTATAGAGTATCTTAAATATTTAAAGGGGATATATGTACATGCTCGGAGAAAAGCTGGAAGAATATGTAAAATTTATAATAATAACTAAAGAAAATAGTAATGAGAAAGGAAATGCGAAATAGGGTATCTTATAGAGTATCTTAAATAGTTAAAGGGGATATGTATATATGAAAGTTCGGGAGATCAGAGAAGGACTGGAAAAATATTTAAAATATATAATATTAGCTGTAGAAAATAGTGGGATAAAAAGATCCAAAAGAGAGTATATATAGATAGAGTATCTCAAATACTATAGTTAAAGGAGAAATATAAATGTTCGTTTTGAGAAAAAGCTGGACGAATATATAATTTATTATAATAAATTAAGAAAATAGTAATAGGAAAATAAGTTCGAGCGAATGTAAATTTTAGTGTATCTCAGATAGTTATAGTGGGGCATTTAGAAGCTGAATTAATTAATATAAATACTCTTACTGGGGTGTGGATTTTAAGGACAGACTTGCCTATACATACGCATATACTTATTTTTAAATATTACAAATTTTTAAAGATTTATATTTGTTATATTTTCATATTTATTTAATACATTTTTGTATTTATTACATTTTTTTCTTATTTCTTTATTTTTTTTTATATAAACACCCTTTTCTTATCCTAACCTCAGGGTAATAAATATATTTATCTAAGCAAGTTATCATTGTTTTTTTAATATTTAAAAACTATATTTAACATTTTTACTGTTTCCTTTCACTTGTTTTATAATAAAATAACAATTTTTCTTACTTAAAATTCCAAAATAAGTCGAAAGAGATAATTAAAATTGAGTGAGACATCAGTTTCAGGATATTTGTAACATTTTGAAGAACTTTTCTACTCCTCTAAAATATGTTATATTACTTCTGAGCAAAAAAAGTTCTTAAATTAAGTCATTTTCCCTCAAATGGAGTTATTCTTTCTGCTCTCCAAGGCATTGAAAACTTCAATTAATCAACTAGAAACCCCAACGAATGATCTATTTATTCAAGTTCAGAGATGTACCAAGGTTGCTGGCCCCAAAAGATCTCTTATGCAAACAGACTCTGCCAGCGAGCTTTCATCGTGGTGCTAATCGAAAATTAATTGATATTTATACTTGTATATCAAGCTTTAGGGTACAGATAGATAATACCGCGTCCGATAGCGCTGTAAGCGTTAATGGATGTTTCTGTTGTTGCTGTGAACAATCTATATATATATAAACCTCAGCCAGCGATTACCTCACACAAAACTGAAATTGTTAATTGCGCGCGAAGCTCGCAGCGTTGATTAATATTCGTTGAAGGCTCAACACCATCCATATTTCTGATTATTTTTCACTTAAATCTCGAATCAACTACAATAATAATAATGAGGCATGTCATTGGGCCACCACAATGACGATGCCGCCCCGAAAATCCCCCCAAAAAATGTAGAAAAACATGAGATATTAAGTATACGCCGCGATGTCATTGGCCAAAAAAAAAAAAAAAGAAGAAAAATTAACAGTCGTCTACTAAATTCCATAGGAAAACAAACAAACGAGCCACTGCTGCTGCTGCGGCTGACCACAATTTTTGAAGGCTGCCTGCCTGCCTCTTAACCCATTGTTGGCCAACATCCCCCGAAAAGCAAACAAACGCAAACAATGCGAAATTGTCACTCTTTTGATCGTGTGACTTAAATACTCTGACATTTCAACCTCTGGCTGTCTGAATGCATTCCAAATGCAGCTCAGGTGTGTTTCGAGTGTGTGTATCGAGTATGTATGTATGTATGTGTGTGTGTGTGTCAGCCTTAGCCTCAGCCACAGCCGCCGCCACCACTTGCAACATGATCATAATTATTCTCATTCCGATTCATTTGTCTGTCTGTCCGAATGCCTGCATAAAATTAACTCCGGCGCATGTCGATCCAAAGAAAATATACATAAATGCAAGTGCGCCGGTTCGCTGGGTTAAGAGATCCCAAGTGGAGATGGAGTCTATATAGAGGCACTTGGCAGAAATAAAGATAATATGGAAAAGTCAAGTGGAGGTAGAATAAATATAAAAATATGTATTTTAAATCAAAATAAAATATAATAAGAAGTTGTATCATTATTTTTCAACATTTAAAATAATAAAATAAATTAAATAAATAAGAAAATATGTTTTGGATATAAATAAAATATTTTGAAAAAGTTGTATAATTATTTTTCGACTTTTAAAATCTAACTTTTATAAGAAAATATATATCTTACAATTTGATAAAAATTTGAAAACTTTGTCTTCTTCATTGTTTAAGGTTTTTCCCAAATTAATTTACGTTAATTTCGATGATTTCGAGTGAATACTATTTTTAATTCGTTTATTAATATACCAAATATATTATATATTTATATATATTTTTTGGTTGGCGTTTAGAGCATCCTCAATAAGTCTATAAGTAATTATTATTTAATATTTATTATGAATTTCCCAGCACTACAAGTGTTACTTATAAATTAGTGTGCTATATATTATATTATTACTTAGCTTTTAAAGTGTTTTTTATTTTTTTAATTTGAAAATAAATAAGATAGGATTCTTGGCTTTCATTTTATAGCTTTTCTTCGTTTTATATTTCATTTCTTAAGCCAGACAAGTTTTTTATTATCTTTGCTATTAATTTCCAGATACTTTTGTATTCAGAACATTGTTTGCTGTTCGTTCTTGGCCAGCAGATATTGCGGATTGTAGACACATAAATTACCCCTCAAAACGAATGACTTAGGCAGCGAACTTGTTGGGCTTGCTCTTATTAGCAAATGGAGCGCAATTTAGCCATAAAAAAAAAACTGTCGTCGTTGTCGGTCACACCCCTTTGGCCAGAACAGAACACACACACACCCACACACACCCCCAACGATGCCTGCTCTATTTGCCATTGGATTGTTCTTTAAGATTGTTTTCTTTGGACTTGGCTGCTGACGCTGATGATATGATGATGCAACGTTACAACAGAAGCAACTCAAGTGTTGCAACTGCTGCTGCTGCTGCTGCTGCAGTGTCACATTTCACAGTTATTGTTGTTGTTGTTGCACGTGGCACCTTAGGCACGCTCTTTTGATATTTTAATTAGCTTTTTGCCGCTTGTCTCTGTCACGAGACGAGAGGCAGGCGTTTTAATTACCAACAACGACGACGACGACGACATGCATCACAATATCTAATCACATAATATGAGCAACTATTGCGTGGCTGGCAGGAAGCATCATCTTCATCATCTGGATATAACATATACACATACGTATGTATATAAAGCCATCAGTTGGGCAGTCAATCAGTCAGACAGTCAATGTTGTGGGATTTTTCACATATGTACAATTACAAAGGCTTCTTCCACTTCTTCGCATCTGCAGGTGTCTTCCCTTTGTTGTTATTTTGTTTTTCTCTTTTATTTTTTTTTTTGTGATCGATGATGCAATGCGCAGGGTGTCTTATTGATAATTGCAAATTTGTTTAACCATTTTTTTTGTTGAATGGCACTCAAAGATGTAATGACTTTTGGGCTTGAATAGTTATGACTCTCTGCGGCTTCTATTGATCTTTAAATATTTTTAAAAAATATGTACAGCTTCCTTTTGTATTTTTTTACTAAAGAAAAGTAGTTTCTTTTTTGGGAAAAACTCTAAAAATTTAATTAAAAAAACTAAACTAGACCAGCAGCCTTTAAAAATTTATTTATTTAAGCTAAGAAGTTGCTTTATTTGTCCCTTTGTATTTTTTTTGTATTACAAAAAGGTAGTTTTTTTTATTAAAAAACTAAACTAGAAAAGCAGCCTTTACAAATTTATTTATTAAAGCTAAGAAGTTGCTTTATTTGTTGTTTAAAAATTAATCTTTTCAAAATATGTACAGCTTCCTTTCGTATTTTTTTGTATTACAAAAAGCTAGTTTTTTAATTTAAAAACTAAACTAGAAAAGCAGCCTTTAACAATTTATTTATTTAAGCTAAGAAGTTGCTTTATTTGTTATTTAAAAATTAATCTTTTAAAAATATGTACAGCTTCCTTTTTTATTTTTTTTTTTTTGTTTTACAAAAAGGTCGTTTTTTTATAAGAAATACTCTCTAAATTTAATTCAAAAACGAAACTAGAATAGCAGCCTTTAAAAATTAATTTATTTAAGCAAAAAAAATGTTTTCTCTGTTAGTTAAATACTAATTCTTAAAAATACAGTACAGCTTGATAAATCTCTATTGATAAATCTAAAAAAAACAGCAACTGGTTTTTCGTGAATGCAGCAAAAGATTTTCTTTTTTTTACTTGCTTTTGTTTTTTTTTTGCAAAGCAAAAAGGGCAAAGCCAAACGGAAATATGAAAATCCGGCAGCAAAACAAACTGAAGAAATGGAGAAATGAAGGCTGTTGCAGAAAGGGGGGAAGTGGGATGTCGATAAGTTTTCCTGAAAGTAAAATTGCACCGGTTTGGACCAACTCCAAGCTCCAGCTGCGGTCAGCTCACCTGTATATATGTATACAGGTATGTGTGGCTTACCTGTGTGTTCACATGCAGACCCAAAACCCAAAACCGACATCAACACTTTCACTTGACGGCATCGACATCGACTCCCGACATCGACGGCGACTGCGAGACATCGGCATCCATGTTGGCCATAATTTTTGGTGGCCAATTGATTGACGTACACCAATTTTTGCCCAACTATTTTTTAATGGAGCTCCCGAGGAGGATTTCCTCATATTATCGCCGGATTGCCTTTTCCAGCGGAACCAAATAGAAACCCCATTTCTTGCGTGCTCACTGGCGGCACTGAGGCAATCCATTGGATTTGCTAATTATTCGACGCCTCGCGCCCTCCCTGCTATATTTTTTATTTTGTTTTATTTTTTAAACGAAATTGAAACTCTGCCAATTTGATTAAAATTATGACAGGCAGGCCTGTGCCTGTGCCGGTGCCGGTGGTGGCCAAAAGTGGAATGTGTGTTTGCATAGCGAGCACGGCATGGCATGGCGTTGGCTTAAATTATGCATTGAGGCCTACATTTTTTGGTAGTAGGTGGGTGCCACCACCACCTCCGCCTCCTCCTCCTCCACGCGGAAAATCTGTTGAAATGCAATTTTAAGATCCAGTTTATGTAAACTCAACCATTTAACGAATAAACAAAAAAATAAGTAACAAAAAATATAATTATTAGAAGGGAGGGAAAAATTAAATAGAAACTTCCCTTTCTCTAACCCACAACATTAGCAAAGCTTCCAAAACATTTACATGAAGGGTGCACCAAAAATTCTCAAGTCTGGTTTCAGGGCTCTAATGTGGAAAGCCCACTGTTGATTTTAGACCTCAAATTATCAAAAGAATCTTTAATTATTAGAGAGATTTATAAACTTTACTAATTAAATATGTATTATAATAATAATAATATTATATATATTATGTATTATTAATATTTATTATTTTTGTTTAGGAAATTGTCAGCAAATCAATAAGTATACCTTTTATTTTCCATACAAGACATCCCGAAAGGTATTTTAATTATTATACAATTTTTGAAAATGTAATCTCCCAAATCTCCCAACAATAATTCTATCTTTATCATTATTTAACACATTTGGTATACATTTAATTGCTAGAAAAATAGATATATGTATATGTTATTGCAACTTAATTTTTTCCTGTGCCCAAAGCAGCATGCAGCTGCGACGAAAAATGAGTTTCTGAAGCAGCTGAGAGGCTTTTTTGTGGTCTTCCTTTTATATTGCACAATTGGTCGCTGCAAGTTGGTGTAAAATTCACAAAAATTAGTTTAAAATAATAACTAATAGGTAAGGGTTAAGGGGAAAGTAGAAACTACAAAACTACAGGATATTTTATACTTAAAAACGAAATCTCAACGATAGGTACTTAATTTTGGAATTATATTTTGGAATTTAATTGTTGCTGTTGACTCGTAAAATTCTAGTTATTTTAATTTTATTAACACCTTTTCCGTGCTTTAATTGTTTTCTTTTAAGGGTTTTCCCAAAGATTTATCTCCCGCCAAAAAATAGCAACCATAATAATAATAAAATAAAAATAGAAAATAAAAATATAAAAGAAATTAAACCTTTTAGAAATAATGCTGTCAAGGTGTTTGTTTTAATATTTACAATGTGTGTGATTGTGAGTTTAAGAGCTTAAGAAACTGGTTACTCCAGGTAATCTTCATCTTTCATAGCTCTTTGAAATCTCCATGAAATCTCTTCAAATATCTCTGCTTATCTTTAATCTCTTTCCTTCTTTCTTACTCGGTTAACGTTTCGCTATTTGCTCTACTGATTTATCGACAAATTTGAATGTTTATGTTTGTGTTTTTTGTTTTTTTTTTTTTTGCATTATTGTAAGCTGCAGTTGCGGTTTTTGGTTGGGCGATTTTCGAGCGCAGCAGCCACAGCCAACACACAGCTGCCATTTGGCAAATGGTGTTGGCCCATTGGATATTACACAAAATAGTAGCTACATTTAAAGAGCTAAAAAACAGCTAACTACTACCTGAAAATTATAACTAAAACCATGAATATAACAGAATAATTGTAAGTTTAGGCAAATTATTTTTTATTTTTAGAAAACTTAAAGTCTTTCTGATTTATAAAAGTTTTCTTAAGCTGTAAAAATAAGAAAACATAAGTTTGCTATTTTAAAATGCTTAGGAAATTTTCTTTACTATTTATAATTAAGCGGTAACATTTTAAATATAATTTTCTGACGAAATGGTTACATATTTACACATTATTTATTTATTTATTTAACAAATTAAATATTATTAATATAAAAATGCTATTTGGGCCTATTCTATCATATTTTATAATATGATCTTGGCATATTTTGGCATATTGTATAACATTTTTACATATTTTCTATTTTGGCTTGAAAACTTTTGAAATTAAACGAAGATTTAGCTTATAAACAAATTTATGAAAGTAAAGAATAGCCAATTAAATCTTTAGTTTGCAAAGAAAAGTATTAAAGTATTAAAAATAATTTTTTTATAGGCTCTTAAGGATTAAAAAGGTCGCCAAATTCTATACATAATAAAAATAAAGCCTAAAAAATAGACAGCAAGTTTGAGAAATGTTGAAATTGTTGACATATTTCAGTATTTTCTTAGAAACATTGGCTTTCTCATCAAAAAACTATGTTCTTCAATTTTTAATTAATTTTTAATATCTTCCAACATATAGCCCTAACTTAAAGTGTTATTTTTTTTGGCTATAACCAGAGTAGACAGCACCGTTGAGTGTGGGAATTGTGGCTGGGAGCTAGGAGCTAGGTGTATTGGGAATATACATAGGAATCGAAGGCAAGCCGTCGGGGCTGATGCATATATTTTTTGCATATGCTAATTGAAGAGCAGCGAGTGTTCAAGTGTCTTTCTTGGTGTGTGTGTGTGTGTGTCTGGCCAATTAGGCCTAATTGCTGTCAAGTCAACACAGCAGTGAAAATGAAATGGAAATGAAAAGTGCCACAAATGAGCAGCAGCCGGACTTCGGGGACAGTGGAAAGCTCTGTGTTGTGTGTCTCGATTGTCGATGTGGAATGGGGCGGGGGGAATGGGCGGGAACTGGCTAAGGCAGCTAAGAGCAAAACAGCTAACAGCTAACAGCAGCAGCAGCAAGTGGCGAAATGTCAACAGCAAGACCGAGAAATACCAAAGCTAAATACCAACTTTCCTGAGCTCTCCAAGAAGAGATCACTGACTCTGGCCGGGGCTTTGTTTTGGTTTTTGCATTTGCCTGTTGTGCCTGTTTGTTATGACCTAGTTTGCTTTTTCCAGCAGGAAACTTAAAGAAGGAGCGCTCGAATATGCATTAAATATTAGTTATTAATATTCATAAAATTATTTAAAGTGTTTTTCCTAGATATAAACATAGTAGCTAAAAAATACCTTATTTTATGTGTGATTTTAGAGTTTTCTTGATTATTAACTCCACTTTTATGCTCCCCTAGAATTAGTAAGGAATTTTTCTAATAGTTATTAATATTTATAAAATTATTTAAAGGGTTTTTCTTAGATATAAACATAGTAGCCAAAAATTACCTGATTTTATGTGTGATTTTAGTGTTTTCTTGATTATTAACTCCACTTTTAGGTACCCCTAGAATTAGTAAGGAATTTTTCTAATAGTTCTACTTTGTGGCCCCCAATAATCTGTTAATTATACGCTTAGACTGGGGCCAAGCTTTTGGCTTTTTAGCCTGTTTCCCTGGCCCTGTAATTGCTCCACTCCTTTTAAGATAAAAGCCAATTGGCAGCACTTGCACTGCCGAGCAATTTGTTGGCCATATCAGATGCCATTTCAAGTGGTTCAACCTCTAAGCGATATCGCGCATACGCCGCATGGTGCCCGCTTCACGAAAACAATGCGACCCGTTGGCACTCCCCCTGCCTTGTGATATATACATATATAACTTAAGATATATTTATATATAAAAGTATATAAAGAAAGTTGCTTAAATATTTATATTTAAAAACAAATCTTTTATTTGATTTTACCTTGCTGCCTTTTGTCACTTTTTGGCTTTGGCTTCGGCTTCAGTTTCGGTTTCGCTTTTTGTTTAATTGCCAAACAAAAGCGAAACAAAAACCGGCCCGCGTCTGGCAAATGTCAAGGTGCTCAATGAAAAGAACACTCGCCAGCTGCCAGCTGGTTGACAAATGTTGATTGGCCCGCGCAGTTCTGGCTTAATTTGCAGAGGGCAGAGAGCTACTTGAATTTTGCGACATATTCTATTTGGGTTGGCGATTATGCGACGAAATTGCGGCTTAAGAGATCAATCAAGCGGTCAATGAAGTAGATCGATCGATCCAAAAGCCTTTCGAAAGTGTGCGAGCCAAACAAAAGACTCAGGCAACGAACCTGCTCTGGGTTTTGTATTCGCTAATCCATGCGGAAGCGTGGATACACTCAGCAAAAAATACTTTAGAAAGCGGGAAAGTTCGTAGAAAATATAAATTAATAATTAAAAACCTTTTTTTTTTATCTCCTTGGCAGCTTGTCAATGAGTGACCAGTGACCAGCACTCGAGTCACCCAATCGACGGATCCAGCAAAAATGACAGAGAACAGCGGAAATCATCATCAGCTAGCGGGCGGCGCAGGTGGCGACTTCAATGGCCGGCATTCGGCCTCACCGGCCCGTACCATCGATTCGCATGACTCGACCACCGGCAGCCTGGACACCATTGTGGATCGCAGCCTGAATCGCGAGGAACTCCTTCAGGTGGTCAGCACCATTGAGCAGAGCACAAACACCACCAACAACAGCGGCACAGCGGCGGGCAGTCTGACCAACTCGCAGATCGGGATGCTGGAGAAGCGGGAGCGGGAGGAGCGCGAGGATCAGGAGCAGTCGCGTCAGGATGCCCAGAGTCACATATATTCGAGTCCCGTTTACGATGAGAAGCCGCCGGCCCTGAAGCTCCTGTCCGCCGCCTTGGATTTGGATACGGAAAAGACCAAGGCAGCGGCGGCAGCAGCGGCGGCGGCTGCAGCAGCAGCGGGTGATCAGCCCAAGCTGATCTCGCACCAGGAATTCAAGCAGCAGCTGGAGGAGGCAATGGCCACGCGCCAGCATCCGGGCAGCCAGACACTGACCAAGCCCAAGAGCGCCGCCAATACGCTGGATTCGCGCATCAGCCGGAAGCAACGCTGTCCGCCGGAGTTCATCAAGTACAAGGAGGGCGCCGGCAGTGTGGGCGGCGGCAGTGCCTCCTCGTCGTCGCTGTCGTCGAAGGATCGACGGCGTCGCAAGGCCAGCAACGAGTGCTGCTCGGCCTTTCCGCTGCAGATTGTGCTCGGCACACTGCAACTCCTGCTGGCCATCAGCCTGGTGGCACTCGGTTCGCTGCTGATTGTGCGGGAGGCGGCACTCTCGATGGCCGGGTGCGGGATCTGGACGGGATTGACGGCCGCCGTGACGGGTTCGCTGGGCGTGGTGAGCATGCGCAAGACGCAGACGGCCTTTCTGGCCTTGAGCTTGGTTTGCATAGCGACCAGCACCCTGGCGCTGGCTATTTCCGGTGTGGGACTGTCGCGGGACCTCAATCGGATGGCGGAGCAGAAGGGTAACGAACAGGTAAGGCTTATGGGGGGGAGGGGGTTCCCAGGTAAAACAGCAGCATTAAATCTGTATTTTTAACCCCTAGTTTGACCTAATGGCCACCAACAGCGAGGTGTCCGCCGCCTGTGGGCTGATCTTTGCCCTCTTCCTGCACTTTGTGGTCAGCATTGTGTCCGTCTACAGATGCGCCCTGCAGATTTGCACCAAGTGAGTACTTTTTTCCACTAATTTTAATATAAAACTTAAATAAAATTAAGAAAAAGCTGTAAAAAATTTAATTTCAAGTTCCGCGCTTTCAATTAATTAATCGATTAATCGATATTTACAAGTTTTCGCTTTGAATCGATATCGGTTTATTCAGTTGGTATATTTCGATGTTGGTATTTTTGCTCAGGCCTTGCCCTGGCTCTGGTATATTTGCACGCTGGCGCCGCGGTCACACCCAATGGGAAAAATATTCCAAAAAAAAAAACAAAAAAAAAAAAAAACAAAAAAACAATTGTTTAATGTTTTTAAGTTGTGTAAATAATAGTGATAAGGAGACAGCTGCCTGTGGGCCAGTAAGCCAAGAGCAGCGGCCAAGTGAAGCAGCGAAACTATAAAAGCGCGGAGGACGTGGGCAGGGCGGAGCAGAAGAAGGAAATCCGCCAGAGAAGAAGCAACAGCAGAGCGAGAGAGAGAGAGAGAGCGAGTGGGAGTATAGCGGAAGTGATAAAGCAAAGAGGAGAGCCGAGAGAGCGAGCGAGAGAGGGAGAGGCCAAAGAAAAGTGGGCGAGAGCAGAGAGAAAGCTCGAAAGAGGAGAGGAGAGGAGAGGAGAGGCAGCGGCAGCAGCGGCGGCGTCGGCGAAGTGGAGGCGTCGCTGAAGGCGGAGCAGCCACAAGACGCCAGTAGCGATTGGAGTCATGCCGCTGGCCGATTCCCAAAAGGATCTCCGCCAGCAGCAGCAGCAGCAGGAGTCGTCGCAGCAGCCTGGCAACCATGAGAACCATGAGATGCTCCAGCAACAGCAACAGCAGCAGCAGCAGCGCAGCGCGATGGGCCTGCAGCTGCGCCAGCGCCTGCAGATCACCTCATCCGGCTGCAGTAGCCTGGCGGTCACGCCCATGGAGCATACGCCCACCGAGGACGATGAGAGCGGGGCGGGCAGCAGCGGCAATGGCAACGGCAACTGTGCTGTGACCACGGTGACATCATCGCAGCGCCGGCAACAACAGGTGCAGCAATCCGCCTTGCAGGCGGCCCTAGAGCAGCACCACATCTCGCCCAAGCAGCCACAGCAGCAGCAGCAGCGGGGCGGGAGTCACGCCCACAATCGGACGCTCTGCTGTCCGCCACCCGAGCTCATGGAGCTTAGCGATTCGGAGTCGCAGCAGGGAACAGGCGGAGGAGGAGGAGGAGCAGATGAGGCTGAAGGCACTGCCCTAGCCCTCGACGAGAACGAGTTCGAGCTGAAGGAGGTCATCAAAGAGGGCCACGACAAGGCCGATCCCTCCCAGTTCGAACTGTTGCGCGTTTTGGGCGAGGGCAGCTTCGGCAAGGTGTTCCTCGTCCGCAAGATCATTGGCAAGGATGCGGGCACGCTGTATGCCATGAAGGTGCTCAAGAAGGCCACGCTGAAGGTCAAGGATCGCGTGCGCAGCACCAACGAGCGCAAGATCCTGGCCGATGTGGGCCACGCCTTCATTGTCCGCCTCCACTATGCGTTCCAGACGCCCGGCAAGCTCTACTTGATCCTGGACTTCCTGCGCGGCGGTGACCTCTTCACGCGGCTCTCCAAGGAGGTCATGTTCACCGAGGAGGACGTGAAATTCTATCTGGCGGAGCTGGCGCTGGCCATGAATCACCTGCACACGCTGGGCATCATCTACAGGGATCTGAAGCCGGAGAACATACTGCTGGACGAGCACGGCCACATAGCGCTGACGGATTTCGGGCTTTCCAAGCAGCCACTGGACGGATCGAAGACCTATAGCTTCTGCGGCACGGTGGAGTACATGGCGCCGGAGATTGTGAATCGGAAGGGACACGACTTTGCGGCCGACTGGTGGTCATTCGGTGTCCTCATGTACGAGATGCTGACGGGGAATCTGCCCTTCCACGGCCAGACGCGGCAGGAGACCATGAATCAGATCCTGCGCAGCAAGCTGGGCATGCCGGAGAACCTGTCGCCGGAGGCGCAATCCCTGCTCCGGGCCCTGTTCAAGCGCAATCCCCAGAATCGCCTGGGAGCGGGCGCTCAGGGGATACTGGACATCAAGGCGCACTGCTTCTTCGCCACCATCGACTGGGTGAGGCTGGAGCGGAAGCAGGTGCGTCCGCCTTTCATACCGGCCGTAAGCCGGGACGATGCCTTCTACTTTGATGTGGAGTACACATCGAAATCGCCTCGGGACTCGCCCGGCGGCCCCATTTCCGCCTCGGCCCACGAGATCTTTCGTGGCTTTAGCTTTGTGGCTCCGGTGCTGCTGGAGGGTCAGTGCATCACGGCGGCGGCGGCGGCGGCGGCGCACTCTTCGAACAGCAGCTGCTCCACCAGTGCCAGTCCGCTGCATCACAGTATTCCCGCCGCTGCGGCGGCTGCTCCTCCTGCGGGCGCCGCTCCTCGCAGCCTGCCGGGCGTCCTGCCTGGAAACTTCCATGCCGAATACAATCTGCTGCAGGAACTGGGACGCGGCACCTTCTCCGTGTGCCGACTGTGCGAGCATCGCGCCTCCAAGAAGCACTATGCCGTCAAGGTGATCGAAAAGGCGGCGGTGGCCGCGGCCTCTGCTGCCTCCACGTCCGCCGATTGCTGGGAGGAGGTGGAGATAATGCTGCGCTATGGCAATCATCCGAATATCGTCACCCTCTACTCCGTGTACGAGGATGCGGGTTCGGCGTATCTGGTGATGGAGCTGCTCAAGGGCGGCGAGCTGCTGGATCGCATCCTGGCCGTGGGCCAGATGTGCGAGAGCGAGGCGAGCGCCGTCCTGCGGACCATAGCGTCCGCCGTGGCCTACCTGCACGAGCACGGCGTGGTGCATCGGGACCTCAAGCCCTCGAATATGATATATGCCAGCATGCGTCAGACGCCGGAGACCCTGAAGCTATGCGATTTGGGTGAGTACAAGGCCGGGCAGCAGCCAGGCATCCTCTCAGCTCGATAGATATGCATATCCTTGACATACACACACACACACACCCCTTGCAGGCTTCGCCAAGCAGCTGCGCGCCGACAACGGCCTCCTGATGACGCCCTGCTACACGGCCAACTTTGTGGCCCCCGAGGTGCTGAAGCGTCAGGGCTACGACCTGGCCTGCGACATCTGGTCGCTGGGCGTGCTGCTCTACATCATGCTCTCGGGCCGCACACCCTTCGCCAGCACGCCCAACGATTCGCCGGATGTGATACTGAAGCGGATCGGCTCGGGGCACATTGACTTTGCCAGCAGCCGCTGGGCCCTGGTCAGTGCGCCGGCCAAGGAGCTGCTGCGTCAGATGCTGCACATAGTGCCCGAAAATCGACCGACAGCGGCCCAGATACTGGAGCATTCGTGGCTGCGCGAACAGTTTGCGGGCGGCGTTCAGCTCACCGAGTATGCCGTGGCGCCCGGTGGTGCCCAGTCACAGCTCTCGCTGGGCGCCCAGCAGCAGCAACAGAATCACATTTCGATGGCATTGCGCGGAGCGGTGGATGCCACGTTTCGGGCCATTGCCATACCGCAAGCGGCCAATGTGGGACCCGTGGAGCTGTCCATGCTGGCCAAGCGTCGGGCCAAGGATCGTGCCAATCTACACTCCTAATCCTGGGTCGTGCGGCGCCAGGCCAAGAGGCAGCTGATCCAATTACTTTTCCGGCTCTATAGTATTCTGATCCATTGCTGTGCCACGATTCCCTGCAGGATTCGGCAGGGGCATGGGCATCAGCGGCACGGGAATGCCCCTGCACAGCCGCTGGATGCCCGCAGACCTCGCCACAAGCTGCGTGTGGTTTAGGGGGGGGNGTCGGAGGAAGAAACAGCAACTGTTAATTATTTATTTTATATACGAAAGGAGGAGGAACCGGAAACCGAGATGCCAAGGCCAAAGCAACCTGCGGGGCATCCCATATACAGCATATATTTACAAATATATATACATTAATACCTATAAAGATACAGCTACCGATACAGATATATACACATACATATATATACATATATATATAGCTATTTATATATAACAAATCCTTGAGAAGAGAGCTCGGAACCGAGCGCTAGCGTGTGCGCCAGGAGCAACTCCTGTGCTGCCGCAATTCCCCCAGTATTTTTTCCACAACTCGAGCTCCAAGTTAATACCCTCGCACACACACACAACAAAAAAGGAAACAAAAAAAAAAAACAAAACAGAAATGTGAAAAAATGCATACATATTTTTAATTAAATTAATCGTAGCTAAATTTTTCCAACATCACCGTGTTATTGTTGTTTAACTAATTACAATTAAAACACAAAAAGAAATTAACAAAAAGAAGGAAATAGGAAAAAGGCAAAAACAAAATCCTTTTCTATTATTATAACTATTATTATTAATTATTAACAAACTTTGTCGCCAAAACTCGTAAAGAAGCTAAAGCTAAAACTGTGTAAAACTCGAACAAAAAAAAAACGGTAAAGAGAAAGTAAGAAATATGTAAAGAGATAATAAGCTTAAACAAAAAAGAAAAAAAAAGAACTAAACAGAGAGTTTCCCACGAATTCTACTTGGAATATGTCAATTTTGCACAAAACAAAGAACTAAGTAACTATAAACAATTGCTAAATGAAAGAGCTAAGTAACTATAAACAATTGATATATGGATATAGTTACGAGATTATTGTATTTTGTGCGTTTCGGAATCTAAAAAGGCAGCTAAAGGATATGAAATTGTGAGGATTTGTAAGCCACAAACATAATCGAAGAAACCCCTTCTGTTTTTTATTTTTCGCATGAGTGTTCTCAGTTGAGCTACTCCTGTTACGCTCTTTCACCACCTACTAAAAGAGAGTGAGAGGTTCGAGCTCATGGCATAACTATAGAAGGTAGCCCCATCAGCTTCGTTGAGGACTCTAAATATTTTCAGAGAAAGAGATAGCAAGCGAACTACAGAACAAATAGAGTCCTCAAAAGAGTTCAGCTCTCTCGACAAGGCTACATTCTATAGTTGTATCATGTTCGAGCTCTTATTTGCTGGAATAGAAACTGAAAATTGGTTCTTATAACCAAGGGATAGACTTTTTCAATACCTAAAAAGTATATAACTTACAAATATTTAAATTTCTAAAAAAACAAAGATGTTTTTCTTTTGTTTTACAAACATTTTAACCCAGTTAAGACCGCTTGGTTCATTTTTTCTTCGCTGAAACCAAACCTTAACAAGAGAGCCGCCTGCAAGCTCTCATCTTTATGAGAGCGGAGAGAGCGCGATTTTCTACGCTAGCAAAAAAAAATTACTTGCATATTGTCTTTAAGCAAATTGTTCTTAAAATGTCTTTGCCTTTACACATTCGAAATATATTTTTGTGGAACTTACTCCACCTATTAGCTGCCTTATAGCCTCGAAACGCACTGTACTGATCGATACTAAAAGAGAAAACAAAACAGTTGTGACAACACATCAAATTGGTTTCGCATTTCGTTCATCGCTGTTGTTCGATGTCTTCCAACCGAAAGTTGTATCGCTCGGATCGCCGGCACTGTGTAACCCTGTAACCCCCTAACCGAGGTGACTCAGCAGTGAAATCGATTGGAGCCATTCCCCCCCAATATACTTACCATATATACCCGCTATACTCACTTCCGACTCCAGATATGGTGGGTTATGTGCTTTTGCAAACATATTTTTAGCTAAATGTCAGCGTATCCCCATTTGAATATAATTATGCGATGGAGTGCAATTAAAAGCGAATTCAGAATTCCATTCGAGTATGCGCTAGCTTATAAATGTTTACAGATATCTACATTAAATATATAAATATATATATAAATGTGTGTGGGAACGATCTGAGGACAAGCAGAACCTGTTTGTTTTCCCTCAGAAAGAGACTTGCGGGCAACTAACTAAAACTAAAAAATGTGATTTTATAAGCAAATTCTTTGCTACTTCGTTTGCAATTCAATTTTCACATTAATAACTTGTGGAAAATTGTGTGTTGGAAGGAAATATACAACAAAAAACATGAAAAAAGACGACAAAAACCGAATAAAAATGCTAATAATAATACAAATACACACTAGTATGTATGCATGTATCTGCCGACAGTCCGTTTCGGCACTGTAAATTCCAATCGTTTATTGATCCCAGCTATAATATGTATGATAACTGAAGGGAAATGTGTGTGTACCGTGTATGTGCGTACTGTGTGTGTGTGTGTGTGTTGTGTGCGTGTGTGTGTTGTGTGTTTATAATGCTAATTAAGATATATGCGCTGTGCCACCACTACTGAACTTACTGCTAACAAGAAAAACAATAATAATTGCATAATATATAAACAAATATATATTATTATTATACACATCTAGAAAATGTTAGTTAAACTTGCAAAATTTTTTAAAAACTAATAATGTTGGAGTGAAAGAGACAGCATCCAGACATTAGCTAGCTGAAGAAGAGTAGAGAAAGTTTCGAAATAACAAAAAGATAGAGAAAGCGCGGGCTCACTTCCTAAGATATGGTGGATAACTAAGAACGATTTCCTGAAGAATTCTTCATTATATTACTTGTATTTATTAAATATTCTTTCAAGATTTAAAATTACTCGGAGAAGTTGCATCTAAAAGTGTGCTATGTTCTCACATTTTTTTGCAGCCTACTTTTGGGCTCAGTTAAAAAAAAGATTCCAACAGTTCTCCAATAAATTATAACTCTACAATGTTAAAATGTTCCAAAAAGTGCTGAAAATTTAACAAATATTTCAAGTTCTTGACAAGTTTTTAACCCCCCATTTTAGTGAGTGAGCCGTAATGATTATGATAGTTCTAAAAAAAAAATACATTGATTAATCACTACGATGATGATAAAGAGTACTAACGGTTTGTTAAAAAATGCTGTGCACACACAAATTCGACAGAGACAGAAGACGAATAAAAGAGACAGGAAAGAAACTAAAACCAAGTTACTGGAACACTGATACGATTTCCCATCCTAAACTACACCCACAAGCCACCACTTTGTAATCGAATCTCGATCGCCACTGGACATGGACACAACTTGAAACAGAAAAACAAGCCAACATACATTGTATATATGGGATGCTACATACAAATATTTTCTTAGTAGATTTTTACAGCTTCCAGAACTATATATATATATATATACATATATTGAAGAAGAAATCCGACGAAACCTAAATAACAAAATATACATATAAAAGAAATTGAAATTGAAATTGAAATTGAAATTATTGAAAGAAAAAAAAAAAAAAACAAATAATAAACTTAAACACGAACACTCTTTTATTGTACTCGAAATCGATTCGAAATTATTGTAAAGTTGAATCATAAAAATCACAAGCAGGAAAAATCCAAAAGAAAAAACACAAAAAAAAAAACAAAAATA
Organism: Drosophila baimaii; assembly: GCA_018874675.1. Lineage (NCBI taxonomy): Eukaryota > Metazoa > Arthropoda > Insecta > Diptera > Drosophilidae > Drosophila > Drosophila baimaii. The sequence continues at coordinate 12,177 of JAEIIU010057348.1, read as the reverse complement.
AATAAAAATTCAAAGTTTGAAATTCTGATTCGATTCCAAGGGAATTTACTAATATATTATTAGCATATAATATATTTATTAATCTAATTGCGGTTTGTGGGGTTTATCTATGATTTGATAAGCACATTAAAAAGCAAATGAATCATTTTTGGGGCTACTCTTATCGCTGGGCTCTTGTCGACTTAGATAAGGTCGCAATTCTTATCGTGAAGCTGATAGAGTGGGCTTTTTTCATGGGGGAGCATGGGGAGATCTTATGGGATTAGGAAGCTTAAGTACTTCTAATGCGGGAACCGGAACCTTACATTTTGTATTCTATTTCAACGTTCTTACCCTTTGTACTAAGCTTAAAACATATTTTTATAGTATGTACATAGCTTTTTCTCGAAAATCTAGACTCAGTTTAAAGTCTTCAGGAATGTTTATTTGGTATTGGAATGTTCATTTGGAATTTAATTGTTTATTTACCATTGGAATGTTTTTATGCTTTTGGGATGTTCTTTCGCTGTTGGAATGTTCATTTGGTATTGGAATGTTCATTTGATTTTGAATTGTTTATTTACCATTGGAATGTTCTTTTGCTTTTGGAATGTTAATTTGCTATTGGAATGTTCTTTTGCTTTTACTCTATTGGAATCTTCCCTTACTATGGATGGAATCTATGGAATCTTTAAAATTAACGCTTTTCTCAAAAGTCTCCAGCTACCCACTTAGCCATCTTCCCCAAAATAAATAAATCTCCCTCCTTGAGTTGAGTTTTTCTAGTTAACAATAATTGTTGTTTTTATTTAACTTCATCGTTTCATCGTTTTGTTACTTTGCAACTTAAGATTAATTATTAACTTTTGTATTCCTTTCTTTTGTTTTTTGTTTTTCTTTGTGGTTTCTCATCAATTGGAATCATAGTTTTTCTTTTGATTTGTGTTAATTGAAAATATTTGCTTCGCTACACTGAAGCTTTGTTCATTCCTTGTGATCATTTCTTCCGCCACAGGTCGTTCGTGTTTCGTTTTTGGGTTAAACAAAAAGAAGATATACATATAGTTTAGATATATATATAAATAAATACACTTACGTTACAAGCAAATTATTGTACAATGCTTCCGGGTTTCACTTTTGTTTTGGTTTGTACACAAGCATAGTGTATGTGGAAACTTGAATGTTTTGAATGGATTTTTGTGATTGGATTCTTTTAAAAAAATAGAGATGTACGCGCCTGGGTCCTGGATTTCTGTAATTCGTAGCTATAGTAACTGCCTGCGCCAGCGAATGCCTCAAGCTGATCATCTTGGGTTTTAGGTAAGGCTGTGTCTGGGTCTCTTCATATATATATTATGGAGAGAGCGAGGCACATCCCTACGTTAAATATTCTAAATATATATATAGTTATTCTATATGTGACAGGACACTCAGTCCTAGTGCTTGCCCTTGCCCTTGCGACCCTTCTGCTGCTGTTGTTGCGGCTGCCGCGTCGTTGTGGCGGTCTCCTTGTCCTTATCCTCATTCCTTTCCTTGCCTGCATCCAGTCCTGTTCCTGGAATGATGAAAAGAAGTTAGAAAACAAAGAGCTTCTCTCTTTTTGGGTTCTATTACCTGACGCAGCGCCTGTGTCCTCCAGCTGCACCTGCTCCAGTGAGGGTGTTAGCTCCACCACCAGGCTCTCTGCGGTTGTCGTCGTCGTTGCCGCCGCTGCTGTCGCCTCTTCTACCCTCTCCGCTGGCTTCTGCGAGCTCCTTGCCTCGTGGACCACCACCTCGCCCTCCTCTTCCTCCTCCTCCTCCTCATCCTCTTCGACAACGACATGCGCCTCCTCGGCAATAACACCATTCAGCACATTGACCGCCTCCTGGGCCATGTTGGCCTGAGCCTGACGACGCCGATGCTCAAGATCGCGCTTGTAGTTCTGCGTCCACTCCACATGCTCCTTGTAATACTGGCTCACCGGAATCACAATCACCGAAATGTCATCCACGGTGGCCGCCGCCTTGCTGTCCGCCAATCGCCAGTGGCCAGAATCGTTGATTTTGCCCCTGGCCCGGGCCACCAGCTCCTGGGCGACCATCGTGTAGCGATGCTTCTCCGTCGGATACTTGGAGAGCGTCTGGAAGACGGTGCGCGACACGGACTCGTTCTCGGACACGTCCCACAGGCCATCGGTGGCCATCACAAGCACACCGTAGTCGCCGTCGCGATTGTCCTCGTCGGGAATGCTTACCACCTGGGTGAGATCACGCTGCCGCACATCGGGGTGGGGCGTGAGGAAGGGTTTGATCTGGATGCCCGTATTGATGGCCAGCAGCTCGTGGTCGCCGAAGCCGCGCGTCACGCCCAGCGTGCCGAGGAGGCGGCTCCGCTTGCCCTCGCCATTCACCACCGGCATGCAGAGATCGTCGCGGGTGAGGGTCTTGTAGGTCCAGCCCCGCATGGTGCCCTGCCGGCAGAGGATACGCTGGCCCATGTCCTTGATGTGCGGCCGCTTCGCGTACTCCATGGCCACGTAGTAGTTGCCCATGAGATGCGGCTTCAGCCGGGCCACATTCAGCAGCCGCTCGCGCTCCGTTTCCGGTGTGTGATCCGCCGAGAAGGGCACCGGGTAGCAGCTGGCCTCGAGGGGATCCGGCTCGATGCCGGAGTCGGACGACGCTGCGGCAGCTTCCCTTTGCTGCTGTCGCTCCCTGTCGGCCCGCCGCTGGCAGAGCACGGCCCGGGAATCGCCGGCATTCGCCACATACATCTTGCCATCGATGAAGAGGGACACGCAGGCGGTGCATCCGCCGGCGTCCCGATACCGGTCACTGTCCTGCGCTATCAGCGAGTCCATGTTGAAGAAGGCGCTCTCCAGCGCCCCAATGATTAGCTCGTCCTTGGACACCCGTCGCTGGAAGTAGATGGGGTGCGGGAATGTGGGATTTAGCTTGCCGCCATCGCCACCGGCTGTGGCCTCCGTGGAGGGGTCACGCGGCAGTAGCAGCTCCAGGCAGTCCACCAGCTTCTCGTGCAGGATGTGATGGAACTGATGCGAGGCGGCCAGGGCGGCACCGTAGCCAGCATGGCCATCGAAGATGCCAAAGTATGTGTACGGCAGATCCGGGTGCTTGTGCTCCGGATCCGAGAGAACTTGCCTGTGGGGGAAAGAGCAGAGGGGGAAAGGGGATTAGCTTTTAAAGTCAGCGAGCAGAGCTCTTTCATAGGGAGTAAGCTTAGAAAAACCATGGACTTTTGGGGATTTTCCACTAGCTTAGGGTTACAAAAACAAAATCTACACATCGTCTTGAATACATTTTGCTCTCTAAGGTCTACAAAACGCAAATATACACAAACTTCGCTTGTATATTTGGGTTGGCTTGCATGTTGGTCACGAAAGTAGAGTCTTTCTGCTAGTTTTGGGGTACAAAAACAAAATTTACACAACTTAGGGCACAAATATCGAGCTCTAAGGCTTAAAAACCCAAATATACACAAAGGACATTTGATTTTTGGCTACTTTCGCTTGCATATTCTGCTTGGCTTGCATGTCGGGCTCCAAAGTCAATTCTTTCTGCTAGTGTTGGAGTACAAAAACCAAATCTACACATCGTCTTAGATAAATATCGCTCTCTAAGGCCTACAAAAAGCAAAAATATATACACAAATTTCGCTTGGATATTCAATTTGGCTTGCAATCCGGGCTCCAATGTCAAGTATTTCAAGTCTTTGGGGTAAAAAAAAAACCAAATCTACACATCTTCAGAGACAAATATCGAGCTTTAAGGCCTACAAAAACCTAATATATACAAAAGACTATTTAATTTCTCCCTTTTTCGCTTGCATATACGGTTTAGCTAGCATGTTGAGCTGCAAACTTGATAATTCAATGCCCAACCATGACTACATAATCTAAATTCAAGTACAAAACTACTTCTCACTACAACCTAAACCAATTTCCTGGAGTTTTTAGACTATAAAATGTCAAAACAATCAATTAATAGTTAAGGTGCCTAGAAACTAAGTGAATCACAATACTTACACCAAGAAAACAAAGTATTTTCTGATTCTATTGCTTATCTCCGATACAATAAATGACATTTGGGCCGGCAAAAAAAAAAAAAAACCACGAGCCATTAATCATTTTTAATGGCCCCTGCACAACTTCATATTTTGCCTACTATACCCAACTATATACAACTATCGATTTTTAAATCCATGGAGATTCTAAACACCAACTGTGTGTGTGTGTGTGTCTGTGTGTGTTGTGTTTGCTCTTGTTGGGGACACTAAGCAAAGTCTACTAAATCACATTACTATCTGGGACAAGTGCAAACAATCATCATGGCTGCCTGCCTGGTTCTACTGCTGCTGCTCCCCTGAGATGTTTCCAAGTTTCAAGAAGAAAAAATAATGAACAAACAGCGAAAACCCTCGAGGTTTTAGTAACCATGACGCAATCTTTGGATAAAATTAAAAGCAAAGAAAAAAGCGTGTGGTTTTTAAAAGGAATATAGGTTTTTTTTTTTTAATATTATTACGACTTAGTTTCCTGAGATATGCCTCATCTTCCACAATCCACAACCTAATTATTGTAAACAATCTAGAATACTATTGTCAGAAGAATAATATGTATATAAACAAGGTAAACAAAGCGTATTCAGCACACTTTAATATACATATATTTATTATAGGGAAAATCAAATGCATAAGTTTTCTGGGAACAATAATATGAATATTTAGATTGTTTTTAGCGTTATAAGGAAATAATCTCTATTACAAGGAACCGGTTACAGTATGATAACCGGTTTTTATATTACTAAATATGAGAATGAGTGCATAACTGATATCAAAACGCATTGGTGTTGTGAATTTCCAAAGCATAGTTGAATTTCTATTATTATTTATATTTCTAAAATACCAAATAGTGGCCTTAATAAAGCTATTCTAACAAAGAAAACTATCTATATATATTAGGTATTAGCTCTTAAAAGGTTTATAAAAAGAAGGGGTTATCTGTGGCCTTGCCTTCGGGTTTATTATCTTAAAAACTTAGTGAACATGTCAGCTAACATGGCTTTTTTTTTGTTCAGTGGCTCAGTAGCTAAATTACTTGTTCTTAAATTAATATAATAAGTATCTATATATTTGTCTATCTAGCTTAAGTTTTGTATTTTAGTCAGAGTGAAGAACGAAAAGAACTACAGAGTGAACAAGGAAGATAATAAACAAGAAAGTAAACAACAGAACGAACAAGAAAGTAAACAACTGAAGGAGCAAGAAAGTAACTAACAGAATGAACAAGAATGTTAGTAACAGAATGAACAAGAATGTTAGTAACAGAATGAACAACAGATTGAACAAGAAAGTAAACAACAGAATTATTAAGAAAGTAAATAACAGAATGAACAAGAAAATGAACAACAGAATGGACAAGAAAGTAAATAACAGAATGAACAAGAAAGTAAATAACAGAATGAACAAGAAAATAAACAACAGAATGAACAAGAATGTTAATAACAGAATGAACAAGGAAAGTGAACAACAGAATGAACAGGAAAGGGAATAAC